>JARHVA010000162.1:4565000-4727500 GCA_037957365.1 Torreya grandis | reverse complement strand
AACACACTTAAAACAAAATAAAACATGAATAATAAATCACAATTAAAAAAATATATAAACAAAAACATAACCAAAGCAAACTAGCTAAATCTAATCTAATATTTACATCACTAGCTTTTACCCCAAGGGGGCTATGCTAAAATTACTTTAGAAGGATCAATCAAGAAGTAGTGATTTAATAATTTCCATTCAAATAAAGTGAGAGGTCATTCCATTCAAGCTATTTCACTCAAAATGTGTTTTTCCCTAACAACTAAGATATCTAGTATGGGCCAATCCAAAGTGGGTCAAGTTTAGAGTGCTTCCCTTTCTTCTTGTGTTCTTTGTCCCATAGTAGGACTAAGTTTGATATCCAATAGTATTTAACTTTTTCCCTTTTATCTAACCATCCATTAAATATCGATTTATGTCTACTAAAGTTTTATAGAGCCTCTTTTCATGCATCCTCTAATTCGATAATGTCCTATAGCCTTGAGTTTGTCTTCTTAATGTCCTCCATGTAGTCTTACATAAAATTGTAAGTTAGAAACTTAAGGGTCCTCTAGAAGATGGGATACAACCCATATACTATTAGAAAAGGAGATATTTTGAGGGCTTGCTTATATATAGTGCAATCATCCCAAAAAACATATTTCAATAATGGATGCTAGACTCTAGGCTTATTTTATGAAGACTTATTGATGGGATCAATTAGCTTCTTATTAGTTGAATCAGTCGAACCATTCCCTTGTAGGTAGTAGTTTGATGAGAACCTCAAGGTAATCCCATTTTCATAAGCCCATTTAGTGATCTCAATTGATTGAAACATAGGTGTCATAGACTAGAGAGGTTAGGGTGCTAATTATGTTATTATGTTTTCCTTAAAGAAATTTATGACAAACTAATGAGTTCATGTTGATGACACAAATGAAATCAAGTCCCCATTCAGTGAAAGGAAACTCTTCGATCAGAGGATGTAAAGCCATTATAGTATGAAATTACTTCTTCACAAAGGTCTGACACACATGTCGGCATAGACATCTTTGAATAGAGTGGGCCAATCGTACCCAACTCATAGAATTTTGTGTGTAAGTATAGTCCCTAAAGTATATCCACTACCCAATTTCCCATGGAAGCTAATCATTACTTCCTTAGCTTCTTTAGATAAACAATTGAGATAGATGCCTTCATATTTATTTCTATAGATAAATCCCTTATTTAACATGTAGTGGGATAAGTTCATCTTGAGAGCTCTTTTTTGTGTCTGATTGAGTCTTGGAGGAAGATTTCCATAAATGAGGTAGTGGACAATCAGATCATACCATTTTTGATAGACCATTTTTGATTGGTCCAATTGCACCACCATAATCCTTGGGTCAATTTTAATGATCAATTGAGTAAGACCTTGACATTGGACCTATTTGATAGGTTTTATATCAAGGTTATACTCTTGTAACTTATCCATCCATCGACATCTACATTCTCCTAGCTCATTCTTTCTTAGCGTAACTTTATGGTTGGGTCTGGGATGATGGCATTTTGTTTCTAAGAATGTAATGCATGAATTTATCATAGCCTTGACCAAAGTAATAGGCATGCTTGTCTAAGTTGAAAAACTTTAGATCTACATCCTTCAAGTTTTTTATTATAAAAGTCATTGGGTGCTCATAGTTTTCCATCGTTTGGGTGAGCATTGCAATATGGTGTGTTTTGATGCAAATGAATAGAGGTAGAAGTCCTTCATATAGTCTAAGATGATTAATATCGGTGCCTGCATGATAGATTCCTTGATTTATTGGAAGGATTCCCTAGTTTTATTATTTCACTTTACATTTGATTCTTATTTCAACATTACATTTAGAGGTTTAACAATTTCAACAAAACTAGATATGAATTTGTGTACAAATTTAATATTACCAAAGAATGACTTTAATTCATTTTTACTATAAGGTAAAGGTATCTTGGAAATCACATTGGCACACTCAAGATCAATATAAATACCTTCTTCCATGATGATGTGACTTAGAATCTTACCTTTGGTAATAATAAATATGCTTTTATTCGGGTTAAGTGAGTTACCATACCTTCTACACCTTTCAAATATCTTTTGAAGATGGTGATTATGATCATACCTACATTTTGAAAAATAATCAAGTCATCCATGTAAATAACCATGCATTTACCTATCATATCTTCAAAATTAAAGTCTATAGCTCTTTGAAAGGTGGATCCTACCTTAATAAGGCTAAGTGGTGTTTATTTATAAGTGAATGGGCCCCACTTGGTTGTAGATGCAGTCTTGGCTTGATCCTTTGGGTTTACCAGAACATGATTATTTACTAAGAATCTATCTAGCAAGGACATCATCTGGGATCCACTTACCATTCATATTACCTCATCAAAGGAAGGTAAAGTATATTTATCTTTATCAAAAACTTAGTTAAGATTTGTGAAATCTATAGACACTCAAATTTATCCATTTTTTTCATGGAGTGGCACAAAGTTAACTACCTAGGTAGAATGAAAAATTGGGAAAATGATCCCATCTGAGAAGAGTTTGTGGACATCTTTGTGAAAAAGTGATTCCAATATTGGGTTCATAGGTCACTACCTCTATCTAAAGGGATTTTTATTTTACTTGAGTGGGATAGTGTGGGTTATTATCTTTGGGTCTAAGACCTTGAGGTATCTATAGGTCCAAAAAATAACATCAAGGTACTACTATAACATTTTTATGAGTTGTTCAACTTTCAATGGGTGTGTAATTTAGACTAATAAAAACATCTTAGGGTTGGTCTAATAATCCCAAATTAATCATTATATATTTTTAGTCTAAGTGTATTAGATTCTCAATTCTGTGTGTGGGCTTGTCAAGGTCAAATGCTCTCTTAGGGAAGATCTCCCCTTTTGAAACTCGGTTTTATTTCAAGTTCATAATGTCATCCTAGTCACATTCTTTGTGTCCATGGTCATATATTTTGGCCTTATCTATAATTTGGTCTCAAATACCCCCAAGTTATTAAGGAATTATAAAATGTGGTGGTCATCTTCAAAGATGTGGAAGTTCTTCAATTTAACTAGTACTGAGGGACATGGGATGGTCTCTACTAAAAAGTTTTGCATCCTTGAGTCATCTAGGGGTGTCAAGTTTATATTAACAATTTAAAATGAATCAAAAACCTCATTTATTCTCTAAAAATGGGGATGACATTGAAAGTATTGAACATTTATTTCATATCCCATGCCCTATTTTTGTACTTACTCAGATAATACAACTTACATTGGAACTTACTCCTGACCTAGTTCACTACTAGTTCAAAATATCCAAACACTCTCAATTTTTTGACCTTATGTTTCAATGCAAATTGTGTTTTAAGGTCAAGGCTTCATATTCTGTTAAGTTGTTGGTGTAAGGAAACTGGAGTCTATAAGTAACTAGGTTATATTTACCTAATAGGTCAATGATAAGAATTCCTACTCTATAACCTTGTTTAGAATGAGCCCCATCAAAGTATAAACATAATAGACTTGGAAATTTATGATATTTATAAGATTGGTTTTTAGTAAATTTTGTAGACAAAGTATAAACACCTATGTCAAAGGATATTAGTTTCAATCTTTCTTTTATTGTGTTGTATTATGCGATCATGTGCTTCATTTTGGGTTCTCTGTTAACATGAATTTGATTGGCTACACCTCTCCAAAACAACCACATATGGGAGAAGTCTTTATCCATGTATTCATTCAAGGTTTTAGACCAATATTTATTAAGAAACATCCAATAAGCCTCCAGGATCTCAACTACTCGAATATCTAAAAATTGTTGGACCTTAGGCTAAAATTCCAACTACATATAGACATTCAAGAGCTTGCCCACTACCTTAACTTCAAACTGATCTAGATGGAACACTATTTTATCTAACTTAATAGGTGTTAGTCCTAGTTTCTAAAAAAATTTATTAGGCATGACATTCACAGAGGTTCATGAGTCAACTAGATAACTATGAATATTCTTCCCAAAGAGCATAACCATAAGGAGGAAAGGTGGGACCTCAACTTTATTCTTGTATGTTAGCACGTTAGTGTGTGTAGGCTTAATTTTGGGCTGTACTAGTTTGTATGTGAAAGACTTTAAGATGCGATCTCTTTATTTAGTGATCTAGGTAAGCTCATGTAAAGTGATGTTTACCTTGATCTTCTTCATGTCCTCTAGTACATTGTACCCAATATTGGTAGTGGTAGGCTAGGTATCTTCAGTTGGCATAGGATTATTTGATTTTGTGGGTGGAGGGTCATTCCTTGATCTTAGATTAAGAGGATTGGCACCATTGTTAGGAGGGTATAATGTGGTAAGGGGTTGTTATTTTTTTTGGTTCTTAAGAGAATAATTACTCCTTTGGAATTGTTATAAATCATGTACCTCATTGGTGGCATCTTCTAGTTCATTATCTTCATGAATGGGGAAGTCCAATGTCTCTATTACCATGGCAGTGCTTGATTATATTGGAGCATTAGAGGTCTTAGGCTGATTGGTGTTCTTGGGGTGGTTTGGGACTACCTCATACTCTTCCATCTCTTTTTATAAGATGTTGAATGCACTAAATTTTTTAATGTAGTCGAGTTCACCATGTTGGGTTGTATTGTGCACATGACACTAGTTAGGCAAGGCCAACTTGTAGATGTTAATCATGTTGAGGATAGTATTCACATGGTAAGTTAGTAATTGGTTATTATGTTATTTATTGAGAGGTAAATATAGTTAATCAGTTAGTTTGTATATTAGAATATTAACAATATTATGATAATAGTATATATTATGGTTTAGATATATTTTTTATATTGTTATAACAATATTTCACTTATAGGTTTGTAAGTTATATTAGGGAGTTAAGTGAGAGATTATAAGAAAGAGTTTTCTTATTTAAATGTAAACTCTAGTATTGTTTATTAATGAGGATAGTAGGAAGATTATTATTTTTGTGATTAATAAAATCTATGTACTACATATTTATGTTCAACTCTTTAAATTTACATCAGTGGTATCAGAATAATAGAATCCTAAGGATGGTGAGGGAAAATTGCACTATGATTTTTCACTATGTATGAGAGATTATTTTTCCTGAAAATGAGTTGGTAATCTTTTATTTGTAATAATTTTTTAGTGGGAGAAGTTTCTATGTGTAAGGGAAAAAAATATAAGTAAATAATAGAGGAAGGCATTGTAAATTTCAAGGACCACATAAGATATTGATAAGATCATTGAAGTTTTGAATGAGATCAACTATATCAATGCCATATACTATATAGTTGTGCACATGTAAGGTTTTGTTCTTAGCTACAAAGAAAATGTTAGATCTAGAGAGATTTTATCCATGTACAAACCTATGTATTGACTTTATTTGTGTGTAGATACAACTACACCTACTAGTATTTATGTTGATATTCATTTTTCCACATATAAATTGTATTATGAAATCATTAAAACATTAGGTTTTTCTCTCACATCCCTAAAAGAGTATTCTAAGACTCTAGAATGACCGGAGCCCCCAGCCTGCATTGAATCTTAGTGTTAACTTGATTTGCTATTTTTTTTTTCTAATTGTCATTGACCATAGATACATTGATTCAAAAAAATTGCATTGGTTGACTCAACAGATCCTTCGATAGTATTTTTTGGCTTCTATATAGAAGTACATCAATGATATTATAGAGAAAAGTTATACATAAATTTGTAACATATTTCTCTCATGTTTTATCTTCCATGTGCTCGACGGTGTCGATGTGTTCCTGGTCCTTTGTAATGATGCTAAGATTTCAAGTCATCTCTATCAAAAAATCTAATGATCTTCTACCTCGATCACTTTCTCAAAACTTGGCTATGAATTTAAGCCACTCTATGAGTTTTTAGGTTTTAGGTGTTTTATTAAAGTTTGTTTTATTAATGATTCCAGTGTTTTTCCTTCTAGTAAGTCATAATTCTTGTTAGTTTTAGTCATCAATATTAGAAATAGTTTTTTGGTATTAGGTTAAAGTAAATTCATGCTAGTTTTAAGATTATTAGATTCAAATAGTATTTTTTTCATAGCAGTATATGATGTAGCATCTAGTAAAGCAATGTTTTTAATTGTCATCTTATCTATAGTCCGTATGTATTTGGGTCCATAATGCTATTTGATTTAATAGCTTTATGTATATCAAAAATAAAATAAAGTTGTGTCTATAGTAAAGGGTTTTCTCAATACTTTTAGTCATTTGTCAAAAAGTCCAAATTGTAAAAAAAAATGCCTTATGGATGCATTTTCAGTGGAAACTGACATCCTAAGTCAACCATTTCACATTGTAGGAGAACATGATATAATAAACAATGTGGTAATCTTTGTGTTTCCTCGATACATTTTCTAAGTGAGAAATGATGTATTGACCGATAGAAGCATAAGATGTTGGAGGTCTTTTAATGACCTCTCATCAATCACCAATGACAGGGTCACACCAATGTTTTGGTGACATTTAGTATTATGTGTTTTTTCATTTCTATTGTGTGTTTGTAAAATAAGAATAAATGATACATGCCTATTCAAAGAATGTAAAACATGAACTTCTATCCTTGTATTTACTCTTGTAGTATGTTTGTGATGAGGATAAAATAAATACTATAACCTCGTGATTTTGTGGATGGTGGTTAACCACATTGAAAACCATTTGTAGTTGTGGTTGGTGGTTACCCACTGGAAAACCATTTGTAGTTATGGTTACCCACTGGAAAACCATTTGTATTCATGGTTGATGGTTCACCACATTGAAAATCATCTGTTGTCATGGTTGTAGGTTTACCACATTGATAACCTTCATGAGGGATTATGAGTATGGGTCAATTATAGTCTAGGGATACATTCTCCCTACATTCACTCTAGGGGGTGAATGTTGAGGATAGTATTCACGTGGTAAGTTAGTAATTAGTTATTATGTTATTTACTGAAAGGTAAATATAGTTAGTCAATTAGTTTTTATATCAAAATATTTTTATATTAACAATATTATAATAATAGTATGTATTATGGTTTAGATATATTGTTGTAATAATATATCATTTATAGGTTTGTAAGTTATATTAGGGAGTCAGGTGAGAGACTACAAGAAAGAGTTTTATTATTTAAATGTAAACTCCTATATTATTTATTAATGAGGATAGCAGGAAGAATATTATTTGTGTGATTAATAAAATATATGCACTACATATTTGTGTTTGGCTCTTTAAACTTACATCAGATCATAGGGATATTATTAGGTGATGGATTTTGTTAGTTATTATATTGGTTATGGGGATGATTGTACCTTTGGTATGTGAGGTTCATGTTTTAACTCTCACCACCATTTTTTCCTACCTATCTCTAGAGGCCTAAGAAATAATTGTTGAGCTTATGTACCATGCGTTGTTTAACATCCAACTCATTCTTGGTGGACTCCTATGGCACACGTTGGACATTGTTGATAGTGGGGACTAGTGTTGTATTATGATTTCAATGTGTTTATTCATTATTGATTGGGTTAAGGAAGCTTAGGAGATTATTAGGAATAGTATGTCTCAAAGGATGTTGGTTACTCACTAGCACAGGATATGGCATCGGTGTATTATGGCTAGTGGTAAAGAAAGGGTTCAATTCATGCATACTTTATAACATATTCAATATTATCAGTGCCAATAGACCTTAAGGATTAAAATGTATGTCTATTTAGATGGCCTTAGCATAAGCTAAAGACAAGTCTATCACTAAAGGATCTTTGTCTGGGAACATAACAATCCAAGGATCTAGTGTGTGTGATTTTACATTTCAAGGGATATCTAGGCATCTAGTTTATATAAAATATTGATTCAACTATACATATTTTTAAATATAGCTTTGAAATTTATTATGGGTTCATGGGATTCCCTTTTGATGTAAGTGAACTATTGGTATAACACACTTGGATCGATGACTTACCCAAACTGGGCAAGGAATGTATTATTGAATTGATCCCAACTTGATAGATACTTTGAGACAGTTTAGGACCCAATAATATGTTGCATCCATTAGAATGAATTAAAAATGCTTACATGCAACATCTTCATGTTTGACATTTAGAATGTTGAGAGCAGTTTGTATAAGGTTACATGTTCCTTAGTGGTATGCCCCACATCGATGTGAATTTTGTTAGGTATTTTTTTGGGTTCTAGGGTAAATCATGGACAACTCTAGGAATGTCTATAGTAGGCCTAGCTATCGATGCCATAAGTATAGGTATATTAGGGACAAACTGAGAGGATGAGCTAGTAGGTGTAACCACAAGTCTTGTTCTCCCTCAAGCAGTTTTATTTCTCCTATGGAATTGTAATGGTAATATTATTAGTCATTGGGGAGAAACTTGGGATCTAGTGATCCACATAGTAGGTTCCAATTTACTCATAGGTAGGTTAGTATCTTAAAGCCTTATTAGATAATGAGTAGGGGTACCCTCTTAAGGCAAACTATTTTTATGCATTTAAGAATGCAAAAGGCTAGGAAATCATAAAGGATGGGTAGAAATATTCTACTCAAAGCCCTCATTTTAGCACCAACTTTTGTTTGGCCCAAGATCTCCATCCCATATGCACCTATTAGATCAGATTTACTGAGCAATCTTAGAAACAATCAGGGGACTTTTATCCTCTAATTTTAGGGTTGTTGTTGAGACAATCTAGGGCATAAAGTATAGGTATGGGGCTCCATTAAATATCCTACTTGGAATAGATATCTAAGAGATGTAACACTACCACCAAAATTTCAATATCATTTTTCTCACTTATTCACAAAACTTCTACACTTTTAGCTAGACCAATTACAACATATTAAATTTTAGAGCTCTAGTTTGCTTCATTTCACTATTTATAAATAAAGGGAAGATCACTTATTCACAAATAAACATAAAAAGAGAGGAAGTATAATGAAGAAATAAATTCTTTTGATCAAAGGGGAAACACGAATGCTTCTACAACCAAAACATGTCTAGCTAAAGTTACAACACAAGGATAGAGTCTGAGGATTAAGGAAACATGCTTAATTCTAAGAATCCTTTAATGAATTAACTACAAACATGTATTTATTTAATTACACATAGAGCCTTAAATAATTCAAATAAATCAAAATCAAATGAATAACCTAACTAAAATAATAGAAGCACATCTTAGTTCATGCATAAACTTTATATAAAAACATAATTATAGTCATATCACATTAATGTTAACCTATTAAATAATAAATAAAGTAGATAAACTTTAAGTAAACTAGAGACATTTACACATAAAATAAATTTTACATTATTGTGACAACATTTATTTGTAAATAGAGTTGACTCTTCTAACATAAAATGTAGTAGTATATATAGAAGGAGAGATGGGCCTTGCCTCCAAGAGGAATGAGATCCAACTCTATGTTATCATAGAATAAAATGGTAAAATGAAATTATGCCAAAAGATTCATCATTCCATAAAAGATAAGATGGAAGGGAATTCCATGGCCCACTAAGGAGCACTAATGAGAGTTCTAATGTGGACCACATCCTAACAGTTCTAGTAGGATTCATTGAGATGCTAATAATTAGTCAACAATGTCAAACCTCTATAAGTAAAATAAAGACTCATGGAGGAGTATATTTTCTAGAGATATTATGTGCATTAAGTGTGGGGAACACACACCTCTTTTACCTTTGTGGCACTATGAATGAATTAGGGGTTGGCCACATGACACTTTACTAATGTCTTTGATTATTTTGTCATTTTTAAAAATGATAAATACCTTGCTAAAATGATTTTGGTGCCCACCTTCGCATCTTTCACTTATGTTATAAAGTCAAAATAAGTGTCCAAGTCAAGCTTATTAGGATTGTGACATTTGTCAAATTTTCACTTGATTAGGACCTATGTAGACCTTGCCTTTAGTTTGTGGACCGAAATTGATCCAAATTCTAAGATATATTAAAAATGACACATATCATTAGAGTGCTCTTGGGTCTTATATTCATGTATTGGATTTACCTTGTCCCATGTCTATTTTACTCGCAAAATGAAACTTAGCCTATCTTCATTTTTCCATTGTGAATTGACTTTGTTAACTATTTCATTAGCCTTTCAATCATGATTTAGTGAGATATAAACTCGTGGCTTGATCTTGATCATTCACTTAGTTTTAATCTTTGTAGCATGCACCTTGGGAATTTAGCCATGGATAATCAAGGTGTCAACATGTGGCACAGTCCCATTAATCTAAGGGCTTATGGGCTATGTTTTCTCCTTTGTTCTATCTATAAGATGTGAGTTAGTGGTATGCTGCCATGTGGATGACCGTCATTTATCTATATGATCACCTATATTTGGAATATGTGCCTCTATTTATAGGCTCTAAATGAGTGGGATGTTGCCACATAAATAACCCTTTCTTGTATGAATAATATGGTGACATCGAGAATTAGGCCTACTCTTATTGGTCATGGATGAGCAAGATCATGTTGAATAGTAAAAACTCAATTATTCAAATTCTCAAGAATTGTCTACTTTATTATTTTCATCCAAAAGAATGAGATAGATAAATGTGGACTGATCTCATTAATCTGGATTCTTGCAGAGTCCTTGCCTTAGTTGTTTGAGTTGATAGAAGTGAGTGATCGATATGAGGATAAGTT
Source organism: Torreya grandis (assembly GCA_037957365.1). Taxonomy (NCBI): domain Eukaryota; kingdom Viridiplantae; phylum Streptophyta; class Pinopsida; order Cupressales; family Taxaceae; genus Torreya; species Torreya grandis. Next base: position 4,716,829 of record JARHVA010000162.1, on the reverse strand, counting down.
ACACAATTTCATTTACATGGGTGTTTGGGTGAAAAGGACCTAGAACCATTGTGTCATAAGTTGTGAATAAATAAGATGAATACATGCATCTTGTTCTTGTGAACCTGGATACTTTCCAAATAAAAATACTTAGTTGTTTCTAAAATCCTTCATGATGAAGTTGGGTGCTAACACATGGAATGATCTCAGAGCTTGGGGTATTGCCATAGGGATTTAAATTGTAATACCTAGCTATTAGAATTTAAACTATAAGGACCTAACCACTCTTAAATTTAATAGTTGCTCTAGGTGAAAAAGAGATGGGTGATGGAAATTTATGTAAGGAAACTTTGACAAAGTGACTAAGTTTGAAAATTCATTCATACTATAGGGGATATTTTTGAGTTTGATCAAGTAAGATTTTGTAAGATTTCTATAAAATATAGGATAATACTAAAAATAACAAATAACCTTAGGCAAAAAATAAGTTAGTTCTATTAGTTCCTAAATCTGAAATCTGAATTTGATGAACATCATAGTATTAAAATCCAAATAGATGAATAAAATAAATTCAATAAATGTGTCCACTTCAACATTTAGACTTAGGTATCAGTCAAATTATTAGTATAATTATGGGAACCCTTAGCTTATAATCATATTAATACTTCATTCTTAAAAAAAAAAACTCATACTTAATACAATGACTTCTAGCTTAGACTTGGATTGATTCATTCTACAACAAGACCTAAACATGGAATTTAAGCTCAAAGAGGGTCCTCATTTTAAAATTTGAAAATGGGGCATGTTGGTCACAATAAATTCATTAAATTATGTAAATATTTAGCACATAAAGTGGACTATAACACGAGTGATAAAAATATCTTCAAACATTTTGTTAAAACTCTTAAGGCCCTTCTTAAATACAAAGTTATGATCTTGTCTCAAACTTTAGAAGAGACCTTTGATCAAGAAAAAGGATGAGATTTACTTATGAGTCAATTTAAACCCTCTCAAAGTGCTAAAAACTAACCTTTTAAAACCTCAACTAATGCAATCAATGCTCATGTGTAACATTGTTCATTTTAACCCAACATCGGACCTAAGATGTCCTAATTAGTTTATCAAAAGATCTGAAACCAATACCATTTATGCCCCAAATAAGAATGGGATTCATAGTCTTATTAATTCCTTGACTAAAACAATTTAGGAAACTAAAAAATTTCACTTTTTAACACTGATGTTGGGAATCCTCCCCATATCGGTCCTTCTCCTCCTAAAAATTCTAACAATTTCAATCAAAATCCTCCTCTTGATAGTTCCCAATTTCTTGCACAAGTGTTTTAAAATATGGCCCTTATACAACATTATAGTATCAATCAAGTCCTATAAATGCAAAACCACATCTTATAAATGGATAATCAATCTCCTCAAATTGTTTTGAATCAACCAAATTATAACTACATACTCCTACTCTTATATATGCCAATGCAAATCTTATTCATCAACCTCCAATTCAAAATAAGATGCTTCAACACTGTAGACACCAATATCGTGTCAAGCCCCCTTGGTCCCCTTCTAAAAGTTAACACTCCTAACCCACACTTGCACACCTTATTAATTTTATAAAAAAAACTTATTTTAAATTAATTACCTCACCTTGGACACCTCACCTAGATACCTCACCCTAAGACCGTTTCTTAGCCTATGAGTCAGCGTGAAACTAGGTGCTCCAAATCCTAACTACCCATGACCTATTCTCACCCCATCTTAACTCCCTAACCAACTCCCATGCCTCATAAGCCCTTGTTTTGATCGTTCTCTAATGAAAAAGGCACTTGGCAGGTGGAGAAACAGGCAAAGAGCTAAAAATAGCCCTTTTACCTATTCTCTCTCTGTCGACGTCAGTCAACCCTCGACCTACATTGGCAGTTCTACACCGACGCCAGTGGGATCACCAACGTCAGTTACATAAGCCAAGCTCTAACATTGAGCTGAGGCCACCTTTTCACACATTCACATGCACACTCTTAGGTTTTGAAGCACCAGAACTAGACTATTGTTCTCCTAGATACCGAAGCTTTACACAAATCATTCCAGAGACTGGATTGAAAGATTGCATGAGGACCTTGAGCTACTAAATTGAAGTAATCCTTGTTTGCTTCATTGGCTCACAACATCGGTCACATCAACCACAATGGGAATCACTATCCTAACACCTCTGGTTCTTCACCCTATAAAGCTAAGTATTATGGTTTTCATTTCAGTGTTTTGGAACACATTGTTAATTAGTTTCCATTGATATTTCTAAATACTGTCAAGAGGCCCGACTTCTTCCATGGAAGGGCTGAAAGGCCTTCCCCTTGTTCTCACCCCTCTTTTCACACCAATCCTCCACCTATACCCTTCCTCAAACCTCATTCACCTTCCCACAACCCTGCACTAACCTCTAAACTTCCAAAAACCCCTCTATCTATCCCAGAAATACTCTAAAAGCCATCCAAGGTCAACAACCCCTACCGACATCGACAACCCAATCGACATCAGCACCATTTACCTGACTAACATCGGTAGACCAATTGATGTCAGCAACTGTGTTTTGGACCAACAAACTAGAAAGCCATCCAAATAGCCCATCTAGACCAGACAAAACCTTTAGCTAGCCTTTTATAGCATTCTGAGATACATAGACTGCAGGGAACAGGTACAAACCATCTACTTTTTCATTTCTTTAGTCATTTATCATTTCTTCCTTTATAATACTTTTATCTTTAAACAGTGGACTATCATCCCTTAAGGAGCTTCACGCTTCTGGGACCGAGCGCGTAGCTTGGCAGTCCACCATATCCTCTTCTAACATCTTTCTTATTTAAGTTTCATTCTTACTGCAGGTGTTTCCTCCATAGCCAAAGAGGAGCTCCCACAAAGCTTGGATATGGTGTGCACTAAATTCGGGTAACATCAAACCCATAACCTCTTAACCTTAGTTTCTTTCTCATTTGAATGCAATTAGTGAAAATTTAGAGAAACATTCTGGCATGCCTGGTGGGACCCTTGGAGTTTTCCTTGGGTTCATTCTTCTTCTTTTAAAAAATCAAATTTTCATGTAGATGCATTAGAAAAATATTCATTTTTTGCATCCCCTCTTCTATCTTTTTGTTTCAAAAAGAAATCATTAGTAGAGGATAAAAAGAACATCTCTTTTTCTTCTTGTTACTTCTTGCATGCATCATAGAGTAGTGAAAAACTCATACTCTTTACCTCTTCTCCATTTTTTTGCATTTGAATAACATATTTCAATTTGGGTTAAAAACTACTGCATTTCATTCTTGCTTGGATGCACACTTAGCCCACTTAGTAATTAAAGCATTATGAATGAATCATAGTGCATAAATGTGACACAACAAAACCATAATCACTTCAAATCAAACACGTAAACTTACTTGAGACAAGGCCTGTCTAGGATTTCATCACCTAGCAGATACCTTACCCCACCCAGCGATCCTACTTGGATTTCACCACCAAGAGGAGGACCCACTCTGTTCTCTGGCAGAGTATAAACTATGGGGAAGGTATATTTTGGCTAAGTGGCCCAACTCAGCTCTGGGTTCATGAAGTGAAGGGAGCAAGCCCCAACACCAGGCCACATACTGACCCTAACATAAATATCTTATAGCACCATAACACAACCTAAAACCAGCCATAGAATTCCTCTCTAGGAACTATTCTACAAGCCCAACTCCCAACACATTCTCTTAAGGCATAAGCCACCATGACTTTAAAACTCATTCCTATGAATCTAACATTTTAAGAGGTTGCTTACCTAATCATCTATTCTGCTAGTTTTATCTGAGTGTTTGAGTTGGTAAAGTCATACCATTCTGAAGTCCAAAACAACTTAGAATATCTTCTTCTTCCAAAAACTGTCAACCTTCTATGTTTTTGAAATTACACAAAAACTGACATTGGTTTCTCCACCAACATCGGCAACCAAACCTTCATCGACATTGGCTAACTGACTAATGTCAGCAACATTTCTAATTGATATCAGTTAAACAACCAACATTGGTCACTGTCAATAAATAAATAAATAAAGAATTCCAAATAGCAAGCTCAAAACCCAAATTTCTTGTTGTTTAACACAAATTCTAGTTTTTTAAAACTAAAACACATAGTTTTTGGAACCTAAACCCCTTTCACCTTGGATGGTCCTAACACACAGTTAAGCCAAACTCCTTGTTGACCATGCGAATCAACAACCACTCCCACCTTTACCCTTCGTGCCAAGTCATCTAATGGAGTATACTTTAGATATTGAGCATACTCCTATCTAACCTACCCCCGATCAACCTCCTATTATTCCTGAAGGGGATCAAGATTTTGAGAGATTCCTTGACCACAACGTCAAGGCTCTCCAACATTATCTCGCTAGAAGCCAAACATGAGATCCTTCGAGTAATCCTATTTATGGGATGCCAACTTCTTTGGTTGAAGTGACAATGATATCAACAGTATCCATTACCCAACCTATTATCACTTAGGCCACTACCTCGACTAGTAACCTAACCATGGCCAGTGTTCAAGATTTGGTCTCCCCTTCTATCCTTTCTTACCCTCCCTCCATCGAGTTTTCTGTACCCCCTCAACTGCAAACAATTCAACCAAGTTTGACACCTTTCCAGAACTTGATTGTCTCTACCCCATCTACTCTTGCACCTATAAACATGAGAGTGACCACCTATCCTTTAACTAGTGTCACTGCCATTCAACCACCCTTGGCGGCTTCTAGTCAATTTTTGCCCTCCAACTTCATGGCATAAGCCCCCTTGGCCTCCACATCGGCCCCTATGATGAACTATCAGTATGTTGCACCTACACAAATGCAACCAAGTACGTCACACACCCTTTCCAACACCTTACAGGTACCCTATAACTTAAGGGGTGCCCCTCATGCCAATCCATCTGCCAATCTAATTAAGATGCTGATGGATAAGATGTCCAACCTTGAGACATCTATTTCAGGTTTGAAGAGTGTTCTTTCATATGAACAAATCTGCAATGAACCTATCCACCCTTCAATTCCTATTCGACCATACCCTAGCCAGTGGGAACTCCTAAAATTTACTCACTTTCAAAGGAAAGAGGACCCACAATAACATCTGTGAGAGTTTAGACATGCTTGCTACCTCATAGCACACAATGATGCGTTATTACTTCACACATTCCCTATGTCACTTTCTGGTGCTGCCCTTGACTGTTATAGCTCCATTACCAGTCATTCTCTCTTCACCTTCATTTAACTCACTCAACTATTCCTCGATCATTTCTCAATCAATATTACCAAGAAGGTCTCCATCACATACCTTTATTCCATTAGACAATTTGAGGATGAGTCAATAGCTAACTTTGTCACCCATTGGAGAGGTTTGATCAACCAATTCTCCTTCTCACTACCTCAACCTAAGCTCATTGAGATCTTTTTAAGAGCATGTGCCAAGCACATCTCATCCACTCTGTGGGTTCAAACTTTCTACACATTTGATGAAGCTTTCACTATGGCCCGAAAGCTTGAACTCCACACAATCGAAGAAGACAGGGTCAAATTGCATAACAAAAATACCAATGCAAAACCCAATGACCCTTCTTCTTCCAAACCTTCTTCTTCCCACCCCAAGTCCAAGGGATTGACAAAAATTGTTATCCTTAGGTCACCATCTTCTACCACAACCAACCAATCTGATCCCTCCACTTTGTAAAGCATCACTAGACAATTCCAACAATGGTATGAACAGCGATGATACACTCCAATAGGAGAATCATATGCTTCTGTATTGGATAAATTAGTGAAGCAGGGAGTCCTCAACCTCTATCAAATTTGACCACCTATCTAATTTGACCCCTTACAAGCCATCCCTGCATGGTATAGGGAAAACGACTTTTGTAACTATCATCGTGTCAAGGGTCATGACACGAATAATTGCAAAACCCTAAAAAACATTGTTCAAGACATGTTAGACAAAGGGGACCTTGTTATGGATAATCCTAATGCATCAGCCAACCAAAACATGGATGTCTTTAGGTGATCATTTCTTAACCATCCCCCAAGTCAGAACAATGTTTAGACCATGGTCGATGACCCTCAAGAATGCAACATACGCACGGTCGACATGGTCTTTCCTTTCATTCCTATCCAACCTCTCCCACAATCTAAAGAGGTTGGTCAACCCATTTCTCCACCATGAGTAGAAAAGCCTATTTTACCCATACCACCCCCACGCGATGAAGAGCTCCCTTTGCCTCATCCTCTTCCTCGCATGGATGAACCCGTTTCACCTGCATCACCCCCACGACATCAAGCACCTCCTCTACCCATTCTTCTACCTCGTGAGGATCCCGTATTACCTATTCCTCTTGCCCCCACCTTCCATCTTCTTCTACCATTGGAAGAATTTACCATTCATACCCCATGCCCTCATGAAGAAGGGGGCATCATTCCTCTGCTTTACCCTTTATATGAGCCTTCCTCTCCTATTTTTCCTCCACCGATGGAGGATAGTCCTCCATCCACCCCCCTTTCACACGTAGGAGAGTCTACTTTGACCTCTCCCATATTGGAGGATGCTTTGATGGTACCAACCCCGGTGGCCCTGCCCTTATCCTTCTTATTACCAATGGAGGATTATATTTTCCATGCACCTAAACCACACATGGAAGGCATGATCATCCTTGCGTTCTATCCACTTGAAGAGCCAAATTCTCCAATCCCTTCTCCACTGAGAGAAGAACTTGCCACCTCACCCACTTCGGTCGAGGAAGATCCAGTGATGGTTCTCTCTCACCTTTGGCCCATGACTACTACATCCAACACATTTCTGCTCTCACAATCACCCAAATCCTCCAAAGGATTGACTGTAAGGCCTCATGTGACATCATCTAAACCCTTCTCTCGATTGGCAAAAAACCTAGGATTCCTCCATTCTAGGAACCTGGAGTATGAGGCATTCTGGGAGTGACTTAAGGCTCCTTATCTTACACATCCTGCTTCACCTTATACTGCTAACCCTTCCATGACAATTTACCCCAAAGTATCTAACAAGGATCGAGTTTCCACTTCTAAATCATTAGAAGCTCAACCTTCCATGTCTAAATCGAAACCCTTGTAGGCATCCATCATGCTGAAATAGATAAGATCTCTTAGTGTTTGCCCTGTATCAAACCTAACTCACCCACAAGTGAAGTTAGATTTGAACCTCATCCCGCACCGTAGTGGTCCTCACACCATACTAAATAAGGATGCTAAACCACGTCAATCTACTCCTCCCCCACTTTCACCATTACCCTCTATCTTGGGTCCACATCCTTCCACTTTAACAGGAGTGCTCCCTATTCCAACACCTCACAAAGACAAACTGCCTCCATTACTCCCTCTACCTATCAAAAACATATTTCCTCCAAGAAATTCAAGACCTCTCATCAAGAAAGTGCCATCTATGCGTGTGGCCACACCACCAACCAAAAGGTGGTATGAAAAACTCCCCCTACAACTCCTAAATAGAAGTTGTCAATCCCTACTGCAATAATGAGTGCAGACCCATTAGTGGGTTCTTATGCTTTGTTGTTACACTGATTGTTGTAGTCTTCTAGCATCATTCTCCCACCCATTAAGCCATACCAACCTCTCAAATCAAAACCATCTTGGTTCAACGACACTCAAATCTACTTGTATCATCACACACCTAGCCATGATACTTGAGAGTTGCTACGCTCTTAAGGTTGTCATTCACCAACACCTAAAAAAGGACACCCTTCTCATTGAGGATTCTCTTGACCACCTTCTTGACAAACTACCGACACCATCCCATGCCTCCCAAACCTCCTCACTTGAATTGGGATCCCAACGCGAGATTATGGTCCCTCTACCACCTTCTCCCCCTTTATTCAAAATCAACACTATTAATGTGGCCACCAGGTCCCAAACCCTAAAGGATAAAGGAAAAGAGCAAGTTTTTACTCCTTGGACATATCCATTCACCAAGCCCTCTCCACCACCAAAGCCCAAGATTTCTATCTTGGGCACATCTCAACCAACATCTTCGGGGGCAATTCCTCCTGACCTCTCTAACTAACATGATGTTTGGTATAAACAACTTATTGACTACTTGACTTATTCTATCATTCCTCCTAACCTCTCTAGCAATGGATGGTGGGCTTTTATCAAGAGTACTGCTTGATACACCATGCTAGGGGGTCTTCTCTACAAATGAGGTTTCAGCGGCCTCCTTCTTTGATGCCTAACCACCACTGAGATAGCCCATGCCATCAAACAAGTCCATGATGGGATTTGTGGAGGACATGTTAGTGGTAACTCAGTTGCAAAGTGCATCCTCCATCTGGGCTATTATTGGCCCACTCTTAACCAAGACTGCAGTGACTATGTTTGGTATTGTATCAAATGCCAGTAACATGCTAACCTACTTCACATCCTTAGCCATGTCACTCTTAATCATCTTCATATCTACCAAGATCACATCAAGCATGCCTACAACAAAAATCTAAAAGAGCGAGATTTCAAAATCAGAGATCTCATCCTTAAAGAAAACCAACATGTGACCAATATGGAAAGAAGCAAATGAGGCAAGTTTGCTCCTAATTGGCTCAGACCTTATATAATAACGCACAAGTATGGATCAGGCACTTATCATTTGTCTTCTCTCGAAGGCCAGCTAGAATCTAAGCCCCTTAATGCCTTGCATCTGTGACCATTCTACTGTTAACCAAGTAATCATTCACTTGATGTGTAACTTGAGCTCGTCCCTTAAGCAACCCCTGTCATCCTCATTCCTATTCCTTTCAACCCAACCCTTTTTCCCTACAAAAATTAGTTGACCCTTTTTTAAGCATTATTGCTTTGTCCTAATAAAAAAGAAACCCCTAAACCTCTATAGTCTAGTCCATGACTAAAAGTTCAATCAACAACAGAAAAAAAAAACATCAAACTGGGATGCCTAACAAAATATTAAAAAGTCATAAACTATAAATGTAGACTACTCCCTCAAAGGATAGCTGCATTATTGCTGTAATTAATAGACTACTCCCTTGAAGGACAACTATTCAAAGAAATCAAAACATACAAAGGAAAATATAGACCACTCCCTTGAAGGATGGCTATGCCCAAATTTTGCTACAAAAATAGCACCCTCTCAAAAGCTTCCTGCATCGATCAGCTTCACATGACCACAAAATAAAACAACATCCCTAAGTAGACTTCCCACATTGATCAGCCTACCAAAAAAAAGAAATTTGACTGAAAAACTATTAAGTCATGGACTTGCCTATAGTTGTTCTTAGGGTCACCTATAAAAGGGGCAAAGTTATCCCTGCTAAAAAGGGTTATGATATCCTCACATATCACATAATCACACCTATTACCCCAAAATACCCAAGGGATTTTGAGCTCACTTAACTTCAAGTGATTAGGGTACTTCTCTAACAAAAACCAATGGTCAATGACGTAATGCATGAATGGGGCTTTTATTTGCAAAAACCCTATCTATGCTATCATTATGGTCCTTGTCAATGAAAGAGCAACGTGCCTTTCACTTCTTACACACCTTCGTCACATGCCAGTTTATCTTTTAGGACGCAGTGTCTTAAAATTATATGCTCGCATATTGTCATCTCATAATTTTCACTATAAAGTTATGAACCTAACATTCAACTCAATTTTATCATAAATAATATCACATGTTTTTGATAAAATACAACCAAAACATTTTCTAACCACTAACATAACATCATGATTTATTGAATGCAAATACCAATTTGTGTTATATAAATTATCATAGCCCATTCACATTAGTTTCTATGGAAAATAATACACATGGAAACTATCAACCAAACACAATTTATGTCAAGCATATACCATCACCAATATGGAAACCTGCTGAAGCATAAATAAACTCATTTCATTTTTAGCATACACCATCACCAATATGGAAAATTGCTAAGGATGAAAAACCACATAACCTATGTTATAGCATACACCATCACACAATATGGAAAAGGCTATAATATTATCATACACTCATCATTTCAAGCATGTACCATCAAACATATGGGAAATGCTAAAAACACTAACATAATCAAACCAACTACCAATCTCTTTGACTCTTCTTCCCTTTTGGGAGAACTACATTGGCCTGAGGCCCTAAAATAGGGGCTATGTAGGCAACACTCAGTTGACATGGGGTCTTTAGAGGTTAGCTCAATCATTCGTTCATTCATCTACCTAATGGACCAACTATCTAAGCCCTAGGCTCACCGCCTATCCTAAACTACCTCATTTTTAGTCTTTTTAACCATCTAACCTTTAACCATGACCTAACCTAGTCAAACCTAATCCATAACTTACCCTTCGCTTTCCCTTTTTGGGAAAACTACATTGGCCTAAGGCCTTTAAAATAGGGGCTATGTAGGCAACACTCAGTTGACATGGGGTCTTCTGAGGTTAGCTCGGCCATTCGTTTGTTCATCTACCTAATGGACCAACTATCTAACCTAAAAACATAGGTCTTCTCTAAAACTACCCAAAATCATGACCAAACAACCATCCCTGACACTGTAGAAGTCACCTTAGACTTCTCATGGGGCACATTGGAGATCACATACATCTCCTTAACCACAACAAACAACACTCGAGATCACTTATATCTCAGTTCGACTTGACACACGACCTCGGAGATCATGACTATCTCCTCAGACCATGACCACTTTCGAGACAACTTTGCCTTGGTTGTTTTGATTGCATATGCTACCTCACGAATAGTTAGCAATTATATGCACCCCTCACACCTATTTTCAGATTGCGACCAAGTTAATCCCCAATATCTATGACATTTTCATGTTTTCTAGGATCACTTCCTAGCCTGGATACTTGGAACATGATGACCATTGGAGCTACAACTTTTATCATTTTAACCCAATCAGCTACCATTAATAAGTTGGGGACTGGTTACTTCAATTTTAGTATTCCTCAACCATTAGAGCTATAGCTTTGATCATTTTAACCCAATCAACTACCACTAATAAGCTAGGGACTGGTTACTTTGATTTTAGTCCTCCTTGACCTTTCCTATGACAATTTGACCTGCCTATCAAGTGAAGTGGTATACACGCAATCTCAACTATTACAGCATTCACACTCCAACCTCACCCTACTCATCCACTACCTATCAAATCAGCACCCAATTTTGGATTACCTTCTCTCGATTCCCGCTTTGAGGGGGAATACCTCATCTCATACTTGGGGCAACCTACATCTATTTTTGTCTTGCAGTTCATCATAACAAACCACAAGACAAAAAGGGGCAAATGTAGACACCAATATCATGTCAACCCCCCCTTGGTCCCCTTCTAAATGTTAACACTCCTAACCCACACTTGCACACCTTATTAATTAAAAAAAAACTACTTATTTTAAATTAATTACCTCACCTTGGACACCTCACCTAGACACCTCACCCTAAGGCCATTTCTTAGCCTATAAGTCAGCCTGAGACTAGGTCCTCCAAATCCTAACTACTCATGACCTATTCTCATCCCATCTTAACTCCCTAACCAACTCTTGTACCTCATAAGCCCTTATTTTGGCCATTCTCCAATGGAAAAGGCACTTGGCAGGTGGAGAAATGGGCAAAGAGCTAAAAATAGCCCTTTTACCTATTCTCTCTCCACCGACGTCGATCAACCCTTAGCCGACATCAGTAATTCTATGTCGATGCCAGCGGGATCACTGACGTCGGTTACATAAGCCAAGCTCTAACATTGAGTTGAGGTCACCTTTTCACACATTTACATGCACACTCTGAGGTTTTCAAGCACCATAACTGGACTATCATTCTCCTGGCTACCGAAGCTCTACACAAATTATTCTAGAGACTGGATTGAAAGATTGTATGAGGACCTTGAGCTACTAAATTAAAGCAATCCTTGTTCACTTCATTGGCTCACAACACCAGTCACATCAGCCACAATGGGAATCACTATTTTGACACCTCTAGTTCTTCACCCTATAAAGCTAAGTATTCTAGTTTTTATTTCAGTGTTTTAGAATACATTGTTAATTAGTTTCCATTGATATTTCTAAATATTGTCAAGAGGCCCGAATTCTTCCATGGAAGGGCTGAAAGGCCTTCCCCTTGTTCTCACCCCTCTTTTCACACCAATCCTCAACCTATAACCTTCCTCAGACCTCATTCACCTTCTCGCAACCCTGCACCAACCTCTGAACTTCCAGAAACCCCTCTGTCTATCCCAAAAATACTCTAAAAGCCGTTCAAGGCTAACAACCCCTACCAAATGTAAGAAATGCTAATATATTTCAAAATAAGCCTCCCCAAACATCTAAATTAGTAGCTTCTAATCAAAACAATCAAAATCCCACTTGCCCTTCATTTAATAAACTGTGAAGCTACTATCACCATCCAAACCTTTGGTCCATACTTCTACACGACCACTATGGCATAATCTCAAAAATAAATTCTGGTTCCATAGTAACATTTCTCATTCTCATGAGAAATGTCGTGCCCTTAGGAAAATTGCCTTTGGTTCTTTATTAGGGGAAAAATTTAACCATGAAATTATCTCCAAATAGCATTATAAATAATAACTAAAAGCATTTAATAAATAATCCACCCAATCTAATAGATCTAACCATTCCCATCAATGTAATAGTTCTAAACTTTAAAATCTAAAATCCAAAAAAAAACCTGTAGATGTATAATTCAAATATGAAACATTAACAAATTTTCATGCACTATTGATGCCAACTATGATCATTATTACACTAACTCATAATATTTGAATGTGGTCAAGGTTAACTATCATCGTAAGCCTGCTCATAAAGATCCCATTACTAAGCCTAAGAAGCCTTTCCTTGACAAAATAATTCTTAAGTATACTACTACTATTACTAAATTCTCTTGATTTTCCTCCTAGTGGTGAATCTAATCCACCATTGGAGTCTCAACTTACTGCCCTAAATCCTTCTACTATTTTACCTCCTAAGGTCAATAATACAAACCTAACTATCATTATGGTTATTTTCCAAAATCATAATAGAGATTCTTAAATGAGCTTAACCCCATGCCTTGTAAGATTCCATTAGTATAACTCATAAGAACATCACCATATCATAAAAAAATTCTCATACAATAATTTCAAGACATTGGGAAATCCATTTATTGATAAATCCATCTAGTGAATTTGAACTATAATTAATCCAATAACTAGGATTTTCCAAATTTGATCATAAACAAATCATATCTACATGTTTTGGATTTAATAATACTAACCAAAATCCTCTTGGTTGCATTTTTCTTCCTCTCATTATTGGAGCCAAAATAGTATGCACTACAATTATGGTATTAGATCTTGTATTATCCTACAATCTCTTTTTAGTATGTCCTTGTACTCACCTCATGAGATTTATATCTTCTTTAGGTAGCCAATGCATAAATTTCAATCATGATGGTAAGTGATAAAATAATGAAGCTGATCCCAACCCACAATATCTCAAATTACCTAACCCTAAGTCCTAATTTCACATTCCAACTATTCTTTACATTAATAGTTCCCCTCTCCCTAAGTTTTTCAACATGCATCCCAATTTTTAAGTCACTCTTGTTGACTTTGATAATTATCAACCCAATGAATTTCAAACCATTTTTTACACCATTGTATTACCTTGTTACATAATATAATATACTTATCCATCTCTTCCACCATGAGATAGGACCCTTACCTTGATTTAATCATGATAATGAGAGTCCACCTCCTTGTAATGTTAATTAAGCTTACAATGCAAAATAGTATTTTATGTGCAATGATCTTGGGGGTTAATATTTTCCATGATCCCTTACTATTATTTCCAAGATATTTTAGTCAATTTGATGTGTCTGCCAAGGAAAATTCTAATCAATAATTTCAAATTTTATGCATACATGTAATATTTAACCATCCTATGATGTTGATTATATAATTTATTAAGACCACTCACAAAACTTGAATGTGTTACATTATCAGAAATACCTTGCTAGAATCCATGCCTTTAATCAAGATGTTTATTTAGTTCACCTTTACTCTCATTTTAATTTAGTGATGAATAGGTTAAGTAATAACTTGAAGGACATGTCCCTCCTATTAATACACCTTTAGAAAACACCTATATCTATGATTTATCTTAGAAACATTAGTAATAAATAATTTATGAGATCATTTTAGTTCATTCCACCATTTTTTAGTGTATTAGCTACCCTAATAAAATTTAGAATGTTTCCAGTCTTTCTATTTGTACTAGACAACCTAATACAATTTAGAATCACCCATATTTACCCAACTGTATTGACCATCATTCAAACAATAGAGATATAATTAATTTACAATTACATAACGATATCGACCAATAACTACCAAGTTTTGATATAGTTATAACATATCCTTTAGAAAACTTTAATTGTATCATCCAACACTCAAATAGTGTTGATATAATATTATTAGTACTTCATAATATTCCTTAATACATTGGCCATAACCAAAAAATTGTTGATATAGTATTTCCTTCATTTATGTATGATCCAAACTCTATCGACAAACTCACATAACCAAATTTAGAGACACTTCTTAACGGTTGTGAAATTACCTTATATTCCAAAGTTGTTATGAGACAAACACTTTGAAAATTTGATATAAAAGATAAAAAAATTGTTGATATTGTGGTAGATGTTGAGTATTATGGTCCATTACCTACTTTACCTAGTAATGAATTCATATTATAAATCTTCCATGCAAGAAAGACTCAACTTCTATGCCAACACCATAAACTTGGCCATTTTTACAACACATCTCCTTGTTTTCTTAACTTTATTGCTAGTGTTGATCCTAAGCTTCATCCTCTCTCCAAGATTCCTCCTACACCCTATCATTTCTAAGATAAAAATGTAATTGTCATTAAGTAAATTAAAAAATTCATCCTAGTAAAATACATATAACCTCAAACCATCCTCATCACCAAGGAAATCTACCATTAAGAGATAGACATATTTATTCTAATCCTTGATAGATTTCACAATGTTTTTGTATGGGTATATAAGGATATTTCAGGTATTGATCCTATCTTCTTTTCCATAACATTGTTACCTATCTTAATATGAACCCCATTCATCAAAATTAATGAAACTTCCCTCCCAAATTTTCTAATATTTTTAGCAAAGAGATCATTATACTCATGGATGTTAAATTTATCAAACCTATAGATTACCTTAAATGGGTATATAACATAGTGTATACACCCAAATTTGGTACAAGCCCATGTTTTGTTTCATTTGTTGTATATTTTGCACATATACACCATTGATGATGAATAATGTATCTATCAACACATCTTACTTGGTTATTCTCTATTATGGTTCATGAGTTTGTATATTTTTTATTCATCTTGTCATTTTGTCATGGGGATCCCCAATTTTACTCCATCCTTTTGGATAAGTTTGTAGTTGTCAGGTAGGTCTAGCCTATGGCCCTATATATCAAGAGTGACTTGTCTAGGCATAATTTTAAGAACTTATTTCAAGTCACACTTCATTTATTTCTTGTTTTTATCTATTATATATTGTCTCAGGTCAGATTTTGTATGCCAAAAGGTCCCCAAATTCAAAATCAAAACCTCTATAAATATAAGGCTACTCTAAGGCATTAAGGGAAACTCTTCTCTCTCAAATTCTATTCAAATATTCTCATGTCTTATCTACAAAATTATTGAAGTTAGCTTTAATATTATCAAAGGTTAAATCCATGTTTGCATGATTGTGTTAAGAGTAAAATAGGAGAAAAAGAATCTAGACTTGCATTTACCATTTCACATATAGATATTAGTAGGTTAACTACATTTACATTTGAACCCTCTATAGAGTATTGGAAATGTAGTGTAGTGCTTGGTAATTCAATAAGGATTGACCAATGTTAGTCCAACTTAATCCATTTCACCCGACACACTTGTATTTTATATAAAAAAATTTTTTATGTAGGTAAGTATATATTTTTTATTATAGGTATTTTTATTGACATTCCAGGTCTAAAATTTCATCAAGACCCATAATTAATACAGGTGTAGGTAGTTTAGCAATAATATTTTCATCACATTCACCAAGGACAAGTTTGTCCTCAACAAATTTAAGTGGCATGTGTGGTTGTCTACTTGTAGTGGTCTTATCTAGATATTCTAAGATTCTATTTTTAATCTATCATTTTCATAATTATACTTATATATTTTCTTATCAATAAATTATCACAGTCAACTGGGATAAGTTGGTAATCAACATACTCGAGCGTCATACACTTAGAGTGAACCTATCCAAAATTAGTTTCTAATTTTTTTCCTGATCTTGACCATGCACAATCACCTCTTTTATTGATTTATGATTTCATATATTCAAAAAAACCAACTAAAATCCTAGTTTGAGTTAGGTTTTTTTATTCCTAATGTTTTCCAAAAATAATAATTTTATATATTTAATAATTATTAAAATAAAGGATTTTAATTATTATACATCTTTAGAATTTTGACATCCTCCACTTTTAAACCTTTTATAATCCATATAATTCATTATTTTATCAAAAATAGGGTACAACATATTGGGTAACCCATATATTTTGTCTTGAGCATTAATTTTCATTTTCAATTTTTATACTAGGGAATTCATGATTTCCAGACACTAAAGAGAAAATCTTTTTGAACTTAAGTATTCATATTAAATTTTCATCTCCTTTACAAAAAAAATATTTTCTTTTCATTGGATTTCAATTTTATTTTTTCTTTTCTTTCCCTTCTTTCCCAGAAACTATGTTTTGGTAGTTTTAAAACTCACAAGAGATATCCTTCTAAGAAAAATAGTCTTCAATTTTACCTAACACATGGTGTGAGGGATAGTTCCCTAACACTTAAGCCATTATATAATATTATATATGGATTTCATATTCCATTTATCTTATGGTATATCAAAAAATCATAGGTTTTATTTTTAGCCATAAGAAGCCTTCAACCATTTGTTCTTGTAATGCATCAGTAATTGGATAGCCTAGAGAAATTACTCTCAACATAACCTAGAGAGAGGATAGTGTGGCTATGATATTGGTTGAATCCTTTGTAGTTAGTTTCCTTGAGGTCATTTTGACTATTTATGATTAGGATCGGTATATTTCAAAACCTACAAAAAAAACATAGTTTAACTAGTTACACCATTAATCTTTATTGTAAATGTCAAAGTTTTAAATTCAAAGCCTTTTTACACCCATTTTTATTTTTATTTTTAACTTTTACATGCCACTCAATAAGGTTATCTCATTTATTCCTCTAAGGTGTAGTTCTAGATTAAGTGAAGCTCCTATAGAGCATATTCAAATTCCTTTACTCTCTACTAAAATGGATAATATTGACACTTTTGATCAATATGATAACACCACTCTTCAAAATAAATATTATAATTCCACCCAAGATGATGTTAGTGATGAACATGATAATCAAGATGATGAAACTATGCATGATAATCAAGATACTAGCATTGAACCTAATGAAATCAGTGGGGTAGATCCTAAACAAGTAAAAGAATAATCCAATTTCCTTCAAGGAATTCGATAATGTCCCATCCAAGTGGATAAGGTTTTCAAATTACTCTTAGAATCTAATAATTCATATCAATAAAAAAATACATCATCACAAGCACAACAATAAGAGACACCCTTTAGAGTTGTAAATTATCCAATTTCAAGTATTTAAATTACTATTATTACTTCCATTCCTATCTCAACACCTACAATAACATTTGTGCCAACATCCCTAGGTATGGTGGAATCCTAATATTTAAAACATATTAATATGCCTATTTATAAAAGGGCATCATATACACCTATAATTTCCATACCAATTCCATCACCAACTTTGCTGAATGAATAAATTATTGAGTAAACTATCATAGCCTTACACGCTAAAGTATTTTAATTAGAATGAGGTGTCTCTAAAGATAATCATTCAATGGATTATTATAACCTAATTCATAGTCCTTTGGCACCTAATATATCCTCTTACCCATTACCAACAGGTTTTGTAGCTCCTAAGCTACCACTATATGAAGGAAAAGGTGATCGTGAATAACATCTTCATTCATTCAATGCAATATGCTTGGACTATGCTTCCAATGACTTATCAATAAATAAAATCTTTCCAAGAAGCCTCAAAGATAATGTTTCATGATGGTTCTATGATCTCCCTCTTCAACTAATTAGAGAATTCAACCCTTTGGAAGATTAATTTTTAGCACACTTTTTTATCAACATTGGTGAAAATATATCCTATGCATAAATTACTAAATTCCAGCAATAGACAAACAAGAAAATCAACTAATTTTTCCTTTGATACATAACTATTATAGTTAATATTAACAACTCTATGGTAGACAATGATTAAAATACATTTTCACACAAATCTTTCTATAACCACTCCATGAGTTCATCATGTTTGATAAATTTAATTTTTTGATAAGCCATGCCACATATTAAAAGAAAGAGAAATCAAGATCATATCATTGAACAACTTAAAATATTCACCAATTTTTCCATCTACTTCAAATATCAAGTGTCAAAGTAAGCCAAACTATAAAGTCAAATCTAAAAAAATTAAAAATGAAACAAAAGTAAGAGTTAGTGCAATATCACAACCATCAAACAAGTTTAAATTGATACATCCACTAAGGAGACAATTTTTAAGGCTACACAACCTCATCATATCTTATTACAAAATCTACTTGATTACAATATTATATCTATAACTCCACGAATTAAGCTTAATTTAACCAAGCTTCAATATAAGGGATTTGATAGTAATGCATATTGTGAATACCATATATGTATTGGGAATTTTACAAACAAATGGTTTAGGCCAAGGCATAAGATACAAGATCATATCGATGACAATATGAATATACTAAGCACACCCACAGAGGAAGTTAGACCACAATGAAAATGCAAATTTATAAATCTTTAGTAATCCTTTTCCAAATAATGGTTCAGTAAAAAATATAGGCAATTCAAAAGTACATCATAAATACAATGTGCATCCTCCTCATAAGACATATGAGAATCCAATAGACAAAAATATTGGTATATTTATAGTCAAATTAGCATAACTTCTGATGATCACATTTAGTGATAGTGAAATTGATTATGATGATTTATATAGACATGCAATTTTTATTAGACCCCAAATTTATCTAAGTTTTAACTTATGCATTATATTACAAAGAGGAAGATAAATAAGATGCATGATGATGAGGTGAGTCGTACATACCAGAATACTTGGGAGCACTCAACATGTATTAAATAGGCCATTAGAGTGCAAGTGGAATCACAATGGTTTATAGAGAACACAAAGTGTGAGGACCATGTAAAAGGTTATGTAGACTGCAAAGTGCATAAAGAGGAGAAACTAATTAAATTGGATTGAATAGGATAGGTAGTGGATTTAAGACAAAACTTCCTAGAGTGAATAAAGTGCATCATGGAGTTTATAGACATTTATCTTAATTTTAGCTAGGGTTACTAGTTGTAAGTTTGAGCACGTCTTCAATAGAACCTATTAATTAATGTAATCATAATAGTAGTGATTGAAATTTATAAAATCCCACCTTAATGCATTGTTATATAGTCTGAGAAGAAGGGAATTGTTATGTGAAATAGATAAGATTGGAGATTCCACTAAACTTTCTATTTGGAGGGATTTGATCTTTGGACCTTTTGTAAATGAAAGTTTTGATAAAAGGATAACTTTCTAATTGGTTTATAGGTGGTTTTGAGACATTTTTACAACTAATTTCACTTTAATTTGGAAAAAAAGGCTAAATGGAATTTCAAAACACACCTAGAATTCACCTTGGATATTCTTGGTTGATAATTCATTCAACTTTCTTTACTCCATATTAATCTTCCTTTGTTCCATGTGGCAACCTAAATTATAAGCCAACTTTGTAGTGCTAATACAGTTATATGTCACTTTCAAAAACTATACGTTAAGATTGGAGGTGGAAGTAGATGAATCAAATAAACTCAAAAAGTCCTCAAATCTAAGCAATCACTTTTGTATGACCTGTAATGGAGACACCAACCTACTTGTTAATCTCCCAGTACAAACTACTCAGTTGGCTTTGAGGATCCAAAAATGTTATACAACCACATGCATAGGTGTACTTCAAAGTTTGAGATGATGCATCTCTAACCAAGGATCAGTCTCCAAAAATTATATTCCAAAAATGTTGAATGTATGCCTTATACTAGTAGAAAACTAACATGCTATAGAGATTGGAAAAATATAGATTATAAGCATCCAAAGGATGGTATGGCCTAATGCAAAACTATATGTCCTAATTCTAGAATGTCCTCAAGGGAGTGACAGAGGTGTGAAAAAAAATTTAGGTTCAAATGATGTTTTTATCAAAAGATATGAAGAAAAATTGATCAGCTACTGCTTGGAGATTTTTTGATAGCAAGGGAGTAGGAAATAGTTTTACCTCCAAAAGGTTGTATAACTTGGTCCAAATGAGAGTTGATGATTATGGAACATGAAGGATAGATTAATGTTGTAGTTTTAAGTATTAATCTCTTATAGTAGTGCCCATTTCTCTTAGTACCTCACCCCAATATTTAGCATTTTAAGATAATTAGGCACAAGGCTTTTAGCAGTAGTTCAAGCAAAACATTTAGCACATCTCTACACTAGCATAAAATTCATTCAAGGTGCAAACCTTGAACACTCACTTGAAGTGCAACATGAAAGGATTGAGGCCCACATTGGGCTAGTTGGAACAGGGCACAACTTTAGTTTGGTTAATAGGGAATGTTATGGGGATTCATTAACTCAAGGTTATTTAAATGGTCAATTAATAGTTGCTTGATGAGTTTAGATTTTAATTCTTGATCATAGCAGTGTGCATCTAGTCTGATAGTTTATCTAGGCACTAACTAGGTTGAGATGTCTAGGTGAAATTCTCATATTTTCTTGAGCTACTTGGTTCCTTTATTTTGATAGGGTTAGGTTCACTTGGTGATAAGCACAATTGGGTCATTCATAACTATGGATTACCATGCATCATGATGGTCAACTAGAATTGGCTTCACAGATCCTCATGTGACTTATCTAATTACCACTTATACTAATAGAGAACATATATATCAAAACTATATTCAATTCTTATAGATTATACCAGATGGGGTATTCAACACATATTTCCTACAAGTGATTGGTTTCATTTGTATTTCAAAGTGATAGTTACAAGATCAATTTGGGCCTCAACCTGACATGATACCTTCATGTCTAGCAGCTCACAAGCAAGCATAGAATAATCAAGGATGGGTCTACTAGTAATAAACATAAGCCATCCCAATTTATATTACATATGTGTCGATCTTTGATATACCACATCTTTATCATCATCATTGTTGTCCCTCCCTCTTATTTTTCTCTTGGAGGTCACCTCTTTTTATAGGTGTTGGTCACCCTTCTGGTTGACTGGGTAGGTGTGTACTGATAGATGGTTAGGTGGTGGGAGTTCACCTATTTATTCCATATTTCATAAATCTATGCTCGTCAAGCCCCAGACTACCATATGTAAGATTAGGTAGGTAAGCCTCAAGGCTTATGATGCCCTTCAACCATCAAATTTATGACTCTACCACCAGGTTCATACTTTGAGAGTCATCCATCCAAAATTTGGGTGAGAAGTAACTACTTAGCCAACTGGTGCAAGTATTTATGGGATTCCTCTAGCTAGCATAACCAAGACAAAACTTGAGAAATTTTTACACAAGTTGCATTTTGCCTGGTTTTGTCATGTCGGCATGAGAACACTAATTAAGGAAAAAGGGTGCCAACATTTACCCCATACAAAATTCTATTCCACCCCAGACTAGTTGATTAACCTCTAGGCACACAAAACTTAGGTGCAACTTTTTCTATCCTACTCGAAAGGTCTCAAAACCTTATACTACATTCTTTAGTTCCTTAATGGTACTGTTGACCAAGGTGGATGCTACCTCAAGAGAGAACACATCCATGCCTTCTAGTTCCTTTATGTAGGCCTTTAGCCTTTATTTGGTCGTTTTGAATACACCTTCCAAAATTTTACCTTTCCCACTTGCACTTGTATAGAAGGCATGAAAGATCACCTCTAATTCTTATTCTTGTGTCTTCAACTAAGATCTCAAGTTGTTTACTTTTGTCATAATTTGTGGGTGTTCACTTATGTTGACCATAATGGTCTACTAGACTAAGGCCTCTTTTTCATCCTTTGTTTTCTTTAGGTACGCATCGATGACTTTGGACTGGTTGACAAATTTATAGAATATTACATCTACCTCTTCTATTTACACCTCTAGCTAGCCATAGAGCTCTTCAATCCTTTTGAGATTCCCACTCAACTCTATTCTAAGGTGATCACAAGGGTTTTCTAGTTCTTCCTACATTAGCTTCATCCTTGGGATCATTTGTTTATCCAAGGCACATACTTGGTTTATTTCATTCATTCTTTTGGAGCTTATGTTGTCTGGGAGGAAAGGTTTTACCTCTTTGATGCACCAAGAAAGTTGTTAGATCTTGGACTTGGTTTCTTCGAGTTCTTCTTCTGTGTCCTTCACTATTTTCTTCCAATTTTAGGCTCAAAAATCATTGATGATGTTCTTACGAGCTATAAAATATGCCATCTTGATTAGGGCATTGGTGGAGCACATAGGGTTTATATCTCTGGGATTGAGGAGTTTGTAGGAGTACCCTCTCTTTGGCTTTAGGATATCTCTAATTTATTTTATTGGAAATTTGAACTTAAGTACATCCATGAAGCAATTGAGTACCCAAGATACCTGGTGGCATGTCATTCTAGTTGTATCCTTTCAAGGCATGCATTCTTGTAGATAGTAGTCATCTTCCTTAAATCCCTCTTACGCCTGGCTCTTATTCCCAAGTGTATTGCTTTCTTCTTCCACCATGTCTTCTTCCTAGCTAGAGTCTAAGCTGGGTTCTTCTTCATCTCTAGTTTCTTCTTCCTCATCACTATCTCCTTCTCCTTCCTCTTCACCATCTCCTTTTTTTATTTGCTATTATTCAAGGCTGGTATTGCCTTCTATGTTCTTAGGTGCCCCTTTGGGAAATGGGCACACCTACTGTGTGACTTCCTCTACTGTCTTGGTGGAGGTAGTAGGTGCCTCTTCTATTTATTTTTTTCTATTCTCCATATCAATGGAAACTTTCTCCTTCTTAGCCTTCTTTTGCATGGTGCACTTTTCTTCACTGGCTTTGATCTTAGTGGCCTCAATTTTGTCAATGTTGGCCTAAGACATACCACTCTCTCTCATCCTCTATGCTTCTGATCTAATTTTAATGCTACCTTAATTTATTATTGATTTAGGCCCATGGCCTCCCATTTTCACCTTATCTCTTTATTTATTGATGCACTGGATGGGTTAGTTTTAACCCCTTTTTCTTCACGATTGCTTTCCTTTACCTTCACTAGGTACTTCAGTCCTTTCATTACCTTGGCCTCCATCATCTTGATTACCTCCTTGGCCAACCCTACCCTAGCCATCTCCTCCTTCTATTATTTCAATTCTTGCACCTACACCTTTGGAAGTTTTACTTGGCCAAGGGTCTTTAGCTTGTGCTTCTTCTTCTTTGGCTCAGGTTGAGGGCACAGAGAGGGGTTTTTTTCCTCAGGGGATCCCTCCATAATATATTTACCTATCCCTCATTCTCCTTCCTTTGAATCCTTTCACTCCTCTTTAGATATAACTATTATAGGCACATAAGAGGAGGGATTTTCCCTTTTCACCCTGGTCTTCTTGCCCCTTTTTGGTGGCTCTGAGGTAGACACTTCACTTTCTGAGCCAATCTTCTTTTATAGGTGCATCTAAATTTCCTCCAATGTTTCCCCCCTTTTTTTCTTAGGGGGTTCTTCACTTGCATTAGGTGATGGGGTCCCCTTTTCTCCTATTTAAACTAAAGGGTTGGTGCTACCTTCTATTGGGGATCAACCAACAATTTGATTACACTTATGAAAGCAATAAACCGTAGAATTAAATCAGATAGATAAGTAACTAGAATCAGATAAATAGCAAAGAACAAGAGATACAAGAAACCACCCTGAAAACTTGTATTAAGTTTTTTACAAAAGGAATACAATTGAAGAAACTTCTTTCTTCCACACCTCTCTCAGATGTACAAGATCTCTCTCTAGATCTCTTTCCCTCAAGAGCTCTCTCTCTCAAGTACAATCAACTCCAACAACCTGGATTGATTCACCTATACAATTCTGTATTGTTCTTTCAACATTCACATACAATGAACTACAATAAGCTAAGAAGATCTAATTCTACATATAGAATTAGGAGACTTGAGCATGCACTTACAACCAACAGTTAAGCCTCTTGAACAAGGGCTCTAAAAACAATATTACTAATAATAGAGACGCAGACTTAAGACTAAGACTTAAACTCATCATGCAAACACTTGGTTCTATCCTCGAAAATAGCTCTCTGGACGCACAGGTAACTGACGCCGGTTCCTGCTTGCTTGCCTGTGACCGATGTCGACCGATCTCCTACCGACGCTGGCATCTCTTCAACTGCACCTAACCGACATCGATCACTCCTGACCGACGCCAGTGACTGTGTAAACCTGCAACTTTGGTAATGCGCTCCTTTGGTGAAGCTTTTAGGCTCCACACCTTAACAATCTCCCACTTGGAGATAAACAGCTGCACCAGTACCTGTAAAACAACATCTTCTAGCTCCTCCATCTTTAACTCAATCATGAAGACCAATAGAAGTTGAATAAAGATTCAACTTCTCCTTTATAACCAGCTTGGTTAACATATCAGCAGGATTCTTATCTATATGGATCTTTTCCAGCTTCAACTCACCATTTTCCAATGCCTGTCTTATGAAGTGGTACCTAAGCTGTATGTGCTTTGTTCTTGAATGAAAGGCTAAATTCTTAGCCAAATGAATTGCACTCTGACTATCACTATATAATCTACAACTCTCTCACTCCTTTCCAAGCTCTTCCATGAACCATGTCATCCACATCATCTCTTTGCTAGCCTCTATGACTGCAATATACTCTGCTTCTGTAGTTGACAAGGCAACAACCTTTTGCAACTTTGATATCCAGCTAACTACCATTCCACCAACAGTGAAAAGATATCCTGTGGTGCTCCTCCTGCCATCCAAATCACCTACCATATCTGAATCTACATAACCATGTAGAGAAGTATCTGAACCTCCATAGCACAAATGCTTACTGCTGGTTCCTCTCAGATATCTAAGGATCCATTGAATTGATTTCCAATGTTCTTTCCTGGATTGGCCATATACTTAATTAAAACTCCCACTGCTTGGGCAATATTCGGTCTAGTACACACCATTGCATACATCAAACTCCCTACTGCGAAAGAATATGGAACTTTACTCATGTACTCTACCTCATCATGTGAATTAGGACATTGTTTTTTACTCAATTTAAAATGTCCAGCCAAAAGTGTGCTTACCGGTTTTGCATCCTGCATGTTGAACCATTTCAACACCTTGTCCACATAATCCTCTTGAAACAAAACCAACCTGTGATTTTTCCTATCTCTCTTAATGCTCATGCCAAGGATATTCTTTACTACTCCCAAATCCTTCATAGCAAAAGTTTGAGCTAATTTCACCTTAAGCTCAGAGATATCCTGCATGTGTGATCCTGCAACTAGCATATCATCTACATACAACAATAGAATAATATATCTACCATTATCCAATCTCTTAAAATACACACAATGGTCAGATTGACACCTACTGTAGCCATGCTCAGTCATAAACCTGTCAAATTTCAAATACCACTGTCTAGGAGCTTGCTTGAGGCCATACAAGCTTTTCTTCAATCTGCACACTAACTTCTCCTTACCTTTGACCTCAAATCCTTCTGGCTGTTCCATATAAATTTCCTCATCCAAATCTCCATGAAAAAATGTTGTCTTAACATCTAGCTGCTCAAGATGCAAATCCTCAATAGCAACCAAAGACAGTACAATTCGTATAGAAGTCATTTTAACAACAGGAGAAAAAATCTCACCAAAATCAATACCTGGCTTTTATGCAAATCCTTTCACTACCAATCTGGCCTTATATCTCATCTATCCATTCTCACCTTCTTTCAATCTGTAGGTCCATCTGTTCTTCAGTGTCCTCTTACCAGTTGGCAACTCGACCAAATCCCATGTTTGGTTCTCTCTTAAGGACTCCATTTCCTCAACCATGCCACGCTCCCACTGACTCTTGGACTCCACCTGTAATGCTTCCTCAAAACTCTCTAGTTCTCCACCATCAGTTAGCAATAAATAGAATAATGAAGGGGAATATTGAATTGGAGGCTTACTTACCCTTTTTGACCTCCTGATGGGCATCTGAGACTCATTCACAACACGCTGTCCACCCAAATTATCTGACAGTGACCAACCTCGATCACTTCTAGACTTGTTACTAGCTGACGTTAGTTTTGCCTGACTGACGTTAGTACCTGTCCTACCAACATCGGTCTCTGTGTGACTAACATCGGTTTTTGTCTTGCCGATGCCGGTTCCTACCTTGCCGACGTCGGTCTCTGTGTTTTCCTGCAAGTGATTATTTCTTTTTCCCGTGAGCTCATATTGGACCGTCACCTCATCTAATTCTCCATTGCTTTGCCTAGATTGATTTAACTTCTTCATCTAATCACTATACATCACTTTTTCATTGAAAACAACATCACAGCTCCTAATTATCTTGTTAGTTCCTAGATTCCAAAATCTGAAACCAAAATCATCTGAGCCATAGCCAATAAATGTGCACCTCATAGACTTAGCATCCAGCTTCTTTTTATTTTCCTTATCAATGTGCACAAAGGCTTCACAACCAAAAACTTTGAGAAAAGAGAGAGATCTACCTTTTTACCTGTCCAAGCCTCTTCTAGAATTCCACCATTCAGAGCTGTAGAGGGTCCTCTGTTAATTAGGTAAACTGCAGTGTCAACAGCTTCTATCCAAAACTCTAAGGGCAAACCAGCATGCAATCTCATACATCTTACATGCTCCATAATTATTTTTTTCATCCTTTCATCAATTCCATTCTACTAAGGTGTCCTTGGAACCATCCTTTGCCTACAAATTCCATGCATATAACAATACCAGTTGAACTTATAGCTGTAGAACTCACCACCATTGTCAGATCTCAGGCACTTCAATCTTCTACCTGTTTCATTCTCAACCATGGCTTTCCAAATCTTAAAAGTCTCAAATACATCAGATTTATTCTTAATACAATAGATCCATACCTTTCTTGTAGCATCATCTCTAAACGAAACATAGTACTGTGATACTCCAATAGAAGCTACCTGAGCCGGTCCCCACACGTCTGTGTGAACAAGATGCAACTTATGCTTCTTCTTTGTTGACCTAGTCTTGAGAAAACTCACTCTCTTCTGTTTTCCAAAAACACAGTGCTCACAAAAATCCAGATCTATGCTTTTCAAATCTGAAAGCTTACCTTTAGACTTAAGAATTGACATTCCCTTCTCACTCATGTGGCCAAGCCTTGAGTGCCACAGTTTTGCATCCACATCTGAAGTAGATAATACAGAAGGAGAATTGTTAGTAACACAATTACATAAATAGAGAGTACCTACTCTTACCTCTAGCCATAACAAGTGCACCCTTGGTCACCTTCCAAGATTTTGCTGTGAGAGTTACTGTACAACCCTCATCCCCTAACTTTCCTGCAGAAATCAAATTCCTCTTCAATCTAGGAACATGCATAACATCTCTCAACACCCATGTGTTGCCATTCTGCATTTTCAGCTGCACTTTACCTTTTCCAATAATTTTACAAGGCTCATCATCCCCTAGATACACTATTCCAAAATCTCCATGGATATAGTCACTAAAATATTCTCTATTAGGGGTAGCATGAAAAGATGCACCAGAATCTAAAACCCAAGATTCTATATTATTATGCAAAGAGAATATTAAAGCATCTTATGCAATACCTACAACCTTTTCTTCTTCTTTTTCTTCGTGCTGATTGTCCTCCTTAGGCTTTGACCAGCAATCTCTGCTTATGTGCCCCATCTTTCCACAATTCCAGCATTGTGGCTTCCTGCCATTTCTGGATTTGGATCTACCTCTCACCTAGACTTAGATCTTGATCTCCCTTTCTTGCTCTTCTCTTTTTGCCTTCCCCTGCTCTCAAAACTTAAAGCGTTCCCAAATATCTCTTCTGTGCTTTTCCTGCGAATTTCCTCATTCAAGATAACACTAACAACATCCTCTACTTTTAAAATATTTGAAGCAGATGTAGTATTACTAACTGCCATTACTAAGCTATGTCAGCTTTCAGGCAAAGAACATAATATCAAAAGATCTTTAATTTCATCATCAAACACAATTTTGACTAAACTTAATTGATTTACAATTCCATGGAAATCATTCAGGTGATTAGATACAGATCCACCTTCCTGCATATGCAAATTAAATAACTGCTTCATAAGATATACCTTATTAGAAGCTGAGGGTTTTTCATACAAATTTGCTAAAGTAGTCATCAACTCTACCGTTGTTTTTGCCTGTGATAAATTAGATATCACAGTAGATGTTAGACTCGGTCTTATAGACCCCAGAGCCTTTCTATCAAGAACTTCCCATTCTTCATCATCCATATTTGTGGGTTTCTTTGCAATCCCACCTAATGATAAGTATAGATCTTTCTGATATAGATAATCCTCTATCTATATTCTCCAATGTTGATAATTTTTTCCATTGAATTTCTCTATTCTCAGTTTACTTTCTTCTGCCATTGCTTCTCCCACTCAAACAAAAATCCCTGCAGAAACCCCTGTGAGCAACCTATAATCAATACACACTACACAGATCTGAACCACCTGTTAGTGAACCTGAGCTTTGATACCACTTGTGGATATCAAGCTCTAAACCTACAACCAAGGCTCTGATACCACTTGTTGGGGATCAACCAACAATTTGATTACACTTATGAAAGCAATAAATTGCGAAATTAAATCAGATAGATAAGTAAATAGAATCAGATAAATAGAAAAGAATAAGAGATACAAGAAACCACCCTAAAAACTTGTATTAAACTCTTTATAGAAGGAATACAATTGAAGAAACTTCTTTCTTCCACACCTCTCTCAGATGTACAAGATCTCTCTCTAGATCTCTTTCCCTCAAGATCTCTCTCTCTCAAGTACAATCAACTCCAACAACCTGGATTGATTCACCTATACAATTCTGTACTATTCTTTCAACATTCACATACAATGAACTATAATAAGCTAAGAAGATCTAATTTTACATATAGAATTAGGAGACTTGAGCATGCACTTACAACCAAAAGTTAAGCCTCTTGAACAAGGGCTCTAAAAATAGTCTTACTAATAATAGAGACGTGAACTTAAGACTAAGACTTAAACTCATCATGCAAACACTCGATTCTATCTTCAGAAATAGCTCTCTAGACGCACAGGTAACCGATGCCAGTTCCTACCTGCTTGCCTGTGACCGACATTGGCCGATCTCCTACCGACGCCGGTGTCTCTTCAACTGCACCTGACCGACATCGGTCGCTCCTGACCGACGTCAGTGACTGTGTAAACCTGCAACTTTGGTAATGCGCTCCTTTGGTGAAGCTTTTAGGCTCCACACCTTAACACCTTCTGCATTGGATTCTTGATCCACCTTCTTCCTCAACTTCATCTCATAGTAGAGCCTATAGATGTAGCTAACTATTGATACTATGAGGATGGGAGTGATGTTAGAGTTATCCAATTCATCCTCCTCATCTTTGGTGGCTTTCACATTGGTATAGACAAACTGGCACCTGAGTATGCACCTCTCCATGTCTAGCTCTCCAACTAGGATTTCTATCTACTTCACATTGGGGATCCATTACCATGCCTTATTAAAGTATTTTTCTGAGAAGGTGTAAGGTAGTTTTAGCCACCCAGATCTTGTGCCATCCTTTAGTGCTCAGTGCACTACACAGTAGTGGTTCATCATGGTAAAAGTCATCATTCTAAACAAACTCTTTGATAACCCTTGAGGAATGCACCATTCAATCCTAAAGGCTTCTATGTATCAGGCCTACCACTTCTTCACCCATGATTTATACTTTGTGTTGGTAAAGGCAGGGTAGGTGAATTCTAAGTACTTGTGCACCAGAGATCCATGATGTTTTGGATAAATCCATAAGTTATTTCCCTCCCCATATGGAACTCCTATCTCCTCCATGATGGTGACGATGAGGATGGATCCCCACTTGAAGGTTCCCTTAGAGGTGTGGCACTTAGTGGTGTTTTTCACAAATTCATTTGCTATGAATTTGGCTATATTGAACTAGACCCTTTGCACCATATGGTATGCAATGTATAAGTAGGTCTTGGACACATCGGTCCACTACCCTCTTAAACACAACTTGTCACTGACTAGGCATGACACCACTCTCATCTTAGGGTCACTAAAATATTTGATGGGGAAGGCAAAACCCCCTTTATAGTATTTTATCAACTGGTTGATGTGTTTCACTTCTTCATCATTCATTAGTTGATGAATGTATCTCCTAGTATCTAGGAGCCTAATTATCTTCCTTATGAGTTATACTGATATTTTCATGTGCTTATATGCAAAGTAGATGTGATCCTCATGAACATGCAAAAGAAGAAACTACATGAGTTCTTCTAGCTTCCCTAAATATGGAAACTCATAGCACTAAGTTGTGCTTGAAGCTATTAGCTTGTCTTTGATCGAGACATTAAACAATGCATCCCCCTTGTGGCATCTTGTGCCTAGTATCTACCATCTAATCTTATGGCAAATCCTAGGGATGGCTAGAAGTGTTGTGGTTGTACTCCTTGAGCTAGAAATTATGTGCAAAGGAGAAACTATTTTATCCTACCAATACCTCAGGGGGAAATTACATTTATTGATAGGAAATTTTGGTGAGCACCTCTAGGTCAATCATGATAATGATTACTCCTTTGATGGTCTATGCCATGGTCTTTATGGCCTTTGTCTCCTTGAGTTAGACCTACTTGGATTCTATCTATTCTTTTATAAAGCTCCCATTCTTTTGCTTCCTCACTATTCTGAAGTGGTTGGAATTAAAGCTTAGGAGATGAGGTTTTTGAACCCCCTAATTGGGACCCTTAGGTAGTTTATTCTAGACTATATTTCTAACTATTACCTTCTTTTACAAATGTACATTCCCTCACTCATTATTGTGGATGCAATTCCTTCACACTGTGCCTTAGTTCATGCCTAATTTTCTATGTCGTGTCTTTTTTAGCAACCTAGTTTTTCTCTTCAACTCTTTTTGAGTTTGTATAATCTCTAATTTTACAATAGAGTGTAACCCAGCCCATTTATGTGAATGTGCCTTTATACCCTCTTAGTTGACCTACAACCTTTATTATGGGTGTTTATGATGAGATTTGTACATCTTTTAGAGGAAATGAAACAAATCTTCAAAATCCTCCAAGATCCTTCATCATCCCTACATTTCATGCATGGCATCATGTTGCCACCACCTCATTTATTATTTCCAATGATATTTTTGGTGATGTGACTAGTGGTTCAAATTAATCATTTCCTACCAACTCATGAGTGGGTGACATCTATCTTAAATGACTTATTTTTATGATTTTCACATGGCATGACATTCACCTTTTTTTTGGTAACCTAGGCACAACACCTCATATGTGTGCAATTTAGCCTCCTTGGTCCCACATTCTTTTATAGTTGTGCTTTTGTATAAAGTGTGCTTTTCTCTCCTTGGTTGAATTTCTTCTCATCATCTTACCTTGGCTCATCTTACCCCATATAAATTCCTTTCATCAGCCCTCTGATGCTTGGTATCTTCTCACCATCTCACTATGTGGCTCTTACGTAGATGTTTATTTTTCTGAGTACTTGATTTATATACTTCACACACCCACAACTTAGGTGTCTAGCCTGATGCACTTATTGGTGTAAGTGGTTGACTCACTTTATTGGATTTATGCATGGAGTGGTAGAACCTAGGGATCTCTATGGCCATCTTGCATAACCTATTGCTAATCTACAAAAGAACCAAAACTTAGCTTATGTATGGGCTTGGCTTGGGCTAAGCCTATGTATGGTCATTACACTCAATCTGACTTGTGACCAAAAAGTTAGTATTCTTGTGGTGTAGGCACCACTTTATTTCTTATATAACTTTAAGCTATTACCATTAAATGTTCAAGGATAACTTTGCTAGTGAGTGCGTGTAGTTTGCATGTGCTAGTATCCAATATGTGATGGATGATGTAGGGACCCATCCACTTTATCTATAGTTTTCCTAGGTGCTTAAGATACTTAGAGTCATAAATTAATACTAATGCCCCTTTATTTAATTCTTTTTGCCTGATGTGTTTATCATGCTAACTCTACCTTCATTGAGTGTGCTTCTCATCTAAACACTCCAAGTCCTATAGTCTTGTCTATAGTGACTCTTCATCATCCAATGACCAATACATGTAATGCGTAGTGATGGGATGATAAATTCCATCTGTAGTATGGGTTTTATGAAAAATACCAGTTGAAATGGTGTTGCCTTGGTTAGATGCTTATAGGTTGTGTGGTAAGCCCATAGTACCATAGAAATGCAGTCATCCCAATCCTTATGCCCAACATTACATATCTTAGTGAGGCACATCCCTAAGATTTTTTTAAAGGCTTTAGTTGTGCCATTGGCTTGAAGGTGATAGTGTGTTGTTTTGTGGTGCACTACCATGTACTCAATTAGGAGGATTTACACCATTTCATTAATGAAATGGGTACCCCTATCACTCGTTATAATTAATGGGAACCCATACATACTTGTGATATTTTCCCATATGAAGCATGCAGTTGTTGTGGCTGTGTAGTCTTTGGTTGGCATAGCCTTAGCCCACCTAATGAAATAGTCAGTGGCTGCTAGAATGTACTATGAACCCATGTATCGAGCTGTAGGGGTGATGGGCCCAACAAAGTTAATGGCCCACTTTTCAAAAGGCACCTAGGCAAGGATAGGAATGAGAGGCATTTCATCTTGAGCATTGGGTTTTCCTATGTGCTAGCATATATCACATGCCTTTGTGCACTCCTTAGAATCTTTAAAGAGGCCTAGCCACCATAAGCTTGACTATAAGATCTTCCACACTATTATGTCACCAGGGTAATGGCCTCCTACAATTCCCTCATGCATCTATTGCAAGATGGAGTCCCTTTTGTGATCAAGAACACATTGATGGAGGAATTCATCTTGAATCATCTTGTAAAGTTCCCCCTTAATGATTTAGAATGGGGCAACATGAATAATAATTTGTTTTCTCTCTTTCTTAAACATGGTCTAGGGTGTTAGTCAAGAAGTTAAGAAGGTGGTGATCTCTGCTATGTCCCCAAGAATGCATTGGACTCTTTATAGTTGTGCATTTGGCATATCATCTTCAATTGGTGATGTTGTATCTCTAGATTCGATGCATGATAAATGGTTAGGCCCTACATTCTACTTTTTGAGCTTAATGACAATGGAAAACTATAATTCTTGGAAAATAACTATCCACCTACATATGCACCCATGTAGTAATGGCTTATTGATGAGGTATTTGAGTGCTTCATGATTAGTGAAGAAAATGAAGGGAGTAGCTAGTAGATATTGTCCAAACTTTTATAGTGCATATACCATAGTGAGTACCTCTCATTCAGTTATCATATAGTTTCACTCTGCTTAGGTTAACTTTTTACTAGTGAAGGAAATTAGATGTTCCATCTTTCCTTTGCCTGGTTGTGCCAGAATGGTGCCAGTGGTAGAGCTAGAGGCATCGACATGGATGTGAAATGGGATCATCTAATCTAAGAATTGTAATATTGGTGAACTAGCCAGTTTCAACTTCAGGGTTTCAAATGCCTCTTCTTGCATCTAGCCCCAATAGAATGGGCCCTCCTTGTGCAAGAGTTCCTCTAGATCTGATCCAATCCTTGCATAGCTATTGATGAATTTCTTGTAGTATCCATAATAGCCTAGGAAAGTGTGAACATCCTTTTGCATTGAAGGGGTCTAGAGCTAAATAATAATGGTGATATTTTTCAGGTCTACTAGTAGACCATCCTTGTAGACAATGTGCCTAAGCAATGTTCCAAAAAGAGTTGCAAAGATGCATTCTTCAAGTTTAAATAAATTTGTAGTTTCTTGAATATTTCAAACATGAGGCACGGGTTATCATAGTGGTCCTTGATGAGGCCATAAAAGATCCAATCATCAAGGTATACTTGGAGAAATTGATTAATAAAGTCCTTAAATGTCATGATGACTATCCTAGAGAAGATAGCTGGCATATTATTGAGCCCAAAGGGCATTACATTATACATAAAATAACCTCATTCAGTTATGAAGGTTGTCTTTATTTTATCTTCATCCTCTATTTGCACTTGATGGTATCTTGAGAATCCATCAGTAAACATGTATATTTCACAATTGACGATGCCATCTACGACCTCATCTATAAATGGTGTTAGAAAGGGGTCAATAACACAAGCAACATTCAAGAGTTGATAATTAACATATATTCTAATACACCCATCCTTATTTATGCTAATGACCATGGGACTTACCCATTTTGACTCATATACTAGATATATGATCCCTATGGCTAACATCCCATCAATCTCTATTTTTACCTTAGTATAGAGATTGGGGTTCAAGCAGTATGGGCATTTTTTATGGGTCTCTTGCCATCCATCAGCTTAATGCTCATCTTACCCAAGGAAGGGTGTGTACCTTTCATGTCTTGATAGTTTTAGGGGAATAAATCCTAAAATTCCTTTAGGAGCTCAATAATCCATGCCTATGGTGGTGATTTTAGGTTCACCCTCCATGTTGATGTCCACTTTTGTGGTTTGAAGTGGCACATGATATGGCTCATTTTGTGCTTGATGGTAGTCTTCCACCTACCTTATCCCTTATATAGTGTTGATGTGCAGATGAGTAGGTATGTCTTCATCTAAGATGCTCTCATTTACTTGGTGCATGGCCCTTTTCTTGCTTGCTAGAACCTTCCAATTATGTTACTTCCAAGTCTCATCATCTTCTTCACTAGAGTCTCTATTGAGTGCCTTGTCTTCAAAGAAGTGAGAAGCACTAGTACTTTCTCCCCAAACATGTCCTTGAGATGATTTTCTAGTATAGTGGTGTCTTTGAAGACTGCTTGGTGTATGACCTGTAATGGCTCAAACATCTTCAAATCTTCAGAGAAAAAGGAAAATGTGTGCACAAACCTCTCCTTCAATGTATCCCAACTTTTCATTTGCCTATGCATCTCATTTATGATGTACCAATCTTGCACCTAAGTTTTGAGGGTCCTATAAAAGGTGTGCACCCATAGGTTCCTTAGCACATTTTTGTCACAGCCAATCCATGTTTCTTCATAGATGTGCATGTGGACAATAGGGTTTGAATCACCTGAGTAAGTTGTTATGTCCAAGTCCTCATTACTCTTGCCAAAACTTGTGCTTATTAAAACCTTGACATCTTTCCATGTTGGTAGGCTAGCCTTGTGTGTTGACCACCATCAAGCAGTAGTGCTCTTTAGTGTATGCACCAATACACCCATTCGATCTAACTCTTTAGGGATGAAAGACTCTAGGTTATTTACATAGTTATCGATAGGTATCTTTCCTTCATATCTTGGAAGGGCAGTAGGTTTTCCCTTGCTTAATCTAAACACTCTTTTTCCAGTCACCTTGGTTAGGGAACCCATTTTTGCATATTTTTCTCAATTTGGATTGGACCTATCCTAACCAACCTTAGCACCTTTATGAAAACTTGGCAACACCTTCATCCATTGGTTTCATATGCTTCCTCTACCCATTAGTCACATGATATGTCTATTTATTGGCCATCCTCCTATTTGAGCACTCCTTGATCATCAAGCTATAAAAACTTGGTGCTTTATGTCATGATATTGTATATGTGGTTGATCTCTTCCTCAAGGTTAATGCTCTCAACATATGGTGGTCCTTAATATTTTGAAAGGAGGATCACCACCTTCTCTTTCCCATTCCCAAAATTCATGTAATTATTCTTAAATCACATATCCCTATTATTCACATAGCACCATGGTTTGTCTAGGAGTGTTGGGTAGTTATCATGCTCTGCTAATTTTATTACTTTAAAATCAGCCCAAAATTTTGCACCCACGATATCTATGATGGAACCTTTTAGGATCCCAATAGGTTGTGCTCTAGTCTTGTAATCCATGAAAAAGGTGTGAGGAGATGGATTTAAGGGTGGTTTTCTCATTTTTTCCCAAGTGGTTTTGGTTAAAATGTTGACCTTGATGCCTATGTTGATGATGACCTCACATACTAACCATCCATTGATCGTTGCACTTATCATCAATTATTAGTTATACTTAACATTTTGAGTATGACATACCTCATGTGCCCACTCTAAGTGTGGTGTCATGATTTCAATCTATTGAGGTGTAACCTCATCTTTTGGCCTTTCTTTTTGTTTCATCAACAAATTCTTTAATAAAGGCAACATTCCTTCTATCTTTAGGAGGTGTAGGATTTTTGTTAATTCTTACACCTTTGTCTCCTAGTTATCCTTCTTTTTGAGTGAATTTATAGCTTGTGCCTCAAAATCTCTCACTAATCGAAGCTTTGCTTGGAGGTATTGAATAATTCTTATGGCCTATTGTAGGACATCCTTCTAGCATGTTGGATCAAGATATGGTGCTACCTTGGGTTCAGGCCATGCCATGCACTCAATTTGGATTGATTCCCCATATTCCAAGCATAATTATGAGTTGGTTCACTAGTGGTTTGAGAAGTGAATCTACTTCTTATAGTGACTTGCACTTTGGGAGTCTTCTTACGGGTTGGTTGTGGCTTTGCAGCCCACTTTTATACCTTGGGTTCTCACTTGATCATGGTAGCACCTTTATCAGGTTGGCTCTGAGTTAAATTTTTGTATAAGTTAGGGCATTCTTTGACTCAATGTGGCCCATGATAGTACCCATAAGTGTGATGTATTGGTCAATCACATTGGTAGTGATTGATTGATCCACATTTATAACATGATCAAAAGGGGAACCTTCTCCCACCACATCCTCTGCCTCACCCTCTTGCACCTCATTGGTTTCCATAGCCAGCACTTTTCTAGCCATAACCATCATCACCTTGGTGTGTCTATTCTTTAGTTTTAGTGGTCACCTGTTATGCACCTCTCTCTATATTTTGACACATTTCATCAATGACATGACATTTTTTAGTTGTGTGGGTGTATACATCACATAATTTTTAATATATAGAGAGATTTACTTGGGTGACACATTGTAATAATGGGAAGTTACAAATTTTATGGTCTTTTTGGCATAATTTTTAGTATATAAGTAGTGCTCGAATGTTTTTTCCTTGGGTAATTGGTCTTACTATGCCCTTCTTCCTTGTAGGCAACACACCAAAGCCCACTATGAGTGTTGTGTGTTGATCCTGCTATTAATTTCTACAATTTTGAGGTCATTGATGCAATATGTGCCTCCATAAATAGATTGATTTTGATATATGTGCTTCTAACTGATTTGGCCCTTAGTGTGACCTCTTACACTTTTCTAGGATCTATCAATGTTTTCATGGATAACACTCATCGAAATAGTACAAGAAAGCCCCCAACAAACTACTATGCATGTTGGGAGGGGTGGATGCCATAGGGGAGTTTTTAAAGGAGGGTTTCTAAATTTGCATCATAGAGGAGCATGCTCTTAGATAACCCTTGGATAATTTATTTTAATGTAACTATGCTATGCTTCTCAAACTCTAAGATGTGAAACTCTTTGAGAAAAGCCTCCTTTAGTAGGTCATAATCCACCATGGCTTGGTTGGGATCAAAATTTCAATACTAGGTGTGTGCAAGATCCATTAGGGTCATCACAAATTGAGTGGCCTTGTACTCTGACTAGGTAATCCCCCTAGCACGCCATTATAGTTCACACTTGAGCATGTGCTTGACAACATTTTCAATGCCACAGTATTCTGGATAATGCAATGCCATCTCATAGTAAGTTTTCTAAAGGGTTGTTTGACCCTATGGTGCTTGTCTTCCTAGAGCCTGGGTGGGAGGTGATCCTCTAATCCTTGGGTTAGATTAGCATCCCAACTACTTTTGGTTACATCATAGAGCTAGTGGGCATAAAACTACTTCTTGGTTGCATAGAGCCATCTCCATTGGGTTGTTGCCCAATCAGTGTAGCTGACATCCTTTGAACTGGGATGGTAAGATTTATCTTTAAAAAAAATTGACTAGGGGTCCTCATGATTAAACTCAAGCTTGTAGTTATCAATATGTTCTTTAATACTTCATAAGGGAATATTTTTTCAATTACTGGTTCTTCCCTCAAGAATTGGAATCTATCAAAATCTACTATGGTACTAGGTTCAGTTATTAAATTATTAGCTTCTTGTACTAGATCCAATGCATGATTATGCACTTCTGGTTTGAAGGGGGTGAGTGCCTCTTGTGCATCCTATGGTGTTCAGTCTTCTAGGAACCTATTGCAAACCTCCTCTATGGACTCCTAAACTTGCCTCATAACTTCATACCTTCTATCATGGTGTTGTTATATTTCAAGGGATCCTTCCCCATGCCCTTCCTAGTCTATACCAGTTTCCTTGGCACTTTCAGGTTATAGACCCTCTATCAATTTGTGCCTTATTTTGTTATAATTTTACCTAAAAGGCTCTCGATCATCTAATTGCTCATCCCTTTCCATCTACACTTTGATTTCACTTCCCCTTCTTACCATTTATGCCTACCCATATGCACCTAAATTTTAGTCAATCATATTTATGGTTTCCATTCTGTAATCTACTAGCAACTTCTTCAATTCAATGCCATGTTCTCTCAAAAATGCACCACTAGGTTCACGATAGAGTTCATGCTTTGCTTCTTTAGGGTAGGACTATGTTGACACTACAAATTCTAGCATGTAACTGTTCAACACCCCATTCCACGAATGGTCAATAGTTCACATCCACTCGTCATTTATGTTTTAAATATTTTTTAGGTGCTCTTCTATCCACTCCTAGCACTAGCCATATCTTTGTGATCTATACATTTTGTAATTAATCAACCATATATATATATATGTTTTGGTAACTCACAAAAGAGTAGTTCATACAATGGATCATATAGGTAAGTCTGCAC
The DNA here is from genome assembly GCA_037957365.1 of Torreya grandis. Taxonomy (NCBI): domain Eukaryota; kingdom Viridiplantae; phylum Streptophyta; class Pinopsida; order Cupressales; family Taxaceae; genus Torreya; species Torreya grandis. The sequence goes on along the minus strand of JARHVA010000162.1, from coordinate 4,677,472 downwards.
CCATACTCTGAGCTCCTGATCTTGGTAGATCAGATGACTCTACATGAAGCTATCCTTAACTTATTCTAACTAGTGCTTGATGTTCTCGAGTGAGAGTTGATGCATTGATCCATCAAACCACTCCAATAACAAAATTTAATATGGGTCCTGGCAATAGAACCAAAATGTTGTAGTTTTAAGTATTAATCTCTTATAATAGTGCCCATTTCTCTTAGTAGCTCACCCTACTAGTCAGTGAATTAAGATAACTAGACACAAGGATTTTAGCAGTAGTTTAGGCACAACATTTACTACATCTCTACATCGGCATCCAATTCACTCAAGTTAAAAACCTTGAGCACTCATCTAAAGTGTAGCGATGAAAGGACCGAGGCCCGCATTAGGCCAGTTGGAACATGGCACAACTTTGGTTTGGTCAATGGGGCATGTCATGGGGATTAATCAACTCAAGGTTGTTTTAATGTTCAAGTTAATTATTTATTTATGAGTTTAGAGTTTGATTCTTGATCAAAGTGATGCACATCTAGTCTGATAGTTGATTTAGGCACTAACTAGGTTAGGATGTCCATGTGACATTCTCATCTTTTCTTGAGCTACTTGGTTCCTTTCTTTTGACTAGGTTAGGTTCACTTGGTGATAAGCACAAGTAGGTCATTCCTAACTATGGATTACCATGCATCATGATGGTCAATTAGAATTAGCTTCATATATCCTAATGTGACTTATCTAATTACCACTTATACTAATAGAGAACATATATATCAAAACTATAGTCAATTCTTATAGATTATACCAGAGGGGATATTCAACACATATTTCTTACAAGTGATTGGTTTCATTTGTATTTCAAAGTGATAGTTATAAGATCAATTTGTGCCTCAGCCCAACATGATACCTTCATGTCTAGTAGCTCATAGGCAAGTGTGAACTAATCAAGGTTAGGTCTACCAATAATAAACATAAGCCATCTTAGTTTATATTACATATGTGTCAGTCTTTGCTATGCCACCTACTTATCATTGTCATCATTTTCCCTCCCTCCTATTTTTCTCTTGGAGGTTACCTCTTTTTATAGGTGATATCCACCCTTCTATTTGATTGGGTAGGTGTGTGCTGATGGATGGTTAGGTGGTGGTAGTTCACCTATTTATTCCACCATTCATACCTCCATGCACCTCGAGCCTTGAGCCACCATATGTAGGATTGGGTAGGTAATCCTTGAGGCTTGTGATGCTCTTCAATCATTGGCTTTATGACTCTACCACTTTGTTCATACTTTGAGAGTCATCCATCCAAAATTTAGGTGAAAATCAACTACTTGGCCAAATGGTGCAAGTATTTGCAGGATTCCTCTAGCTGGCATAACCAAGACAAAACTCAATCAATTTTTACACAAGATTGCCTCACACCTAGTTTTGTCATGTTGGCATGAGAATACTACTTAGGGAAAAAGGGTGCCAATAATTAATTTACCACCTCTAATTATAGTCACCTTCCTATGATTTGTGTATGGTTCATATTGAATAAAATTGTATGAAAAAGTGCATAAAAGTAAGTTTTTAACAACTTTGGAAGTGTAATAAAGTTATTTTAACAGATTCTAGCTCTTAAAAAATATTTTGCTCCTTTTTCAAGATGATTCAAACATTCATGGAGTGTATTGAATTCTCTTGGATTCATCATAGGTTTAGAAAGTCCAACTCTAATACTAGATATTATGGATAAATTATATTATTACATTTACTACCAACAAGAAATGTTTACAAACATGAATTTATACAAATAATAATGTTAAAAACATTCCCTATATAATAGGGTAGGAATTATCTTATCCCAATGTAAAATCTATGCAACCTCAGAGATAACCACATTACAAAAGAACTATAGAAAGTTAGAATAAACAAACTTATTTAATAATCCTAACTACCATGAGTAATAAAACATTACTCAATTACATTTATTTTAAATGGTGAATTAGTCATCCCTTAAGCTAAACCTAATAGTTTGTATGCGGTCTTTGGAAATTATTGTGGTAACATATTCAATTTTGTTGTATGTGGATATTGGCTTTATTATATGACATGGCCTGATATTGTGTGATGTGATTGTTATGTTTGTTGAGATTAATTAGTGGTTCCACAATACATATCATGCACTTTTACTGCATTACCTACTTCAAAGATGGTTACTTTATTAAAAACCTCATTGTTAAATCTATCTAGACATGACACTTGTATGCCTCACACTAAATATGTCACATACATGCTTTAATGAGAATTACATTTATTTGATAACATACTCTCCACATGATTACATAATTAAAACATGTTTATATCTTTATCACATAATACATTTAAATCTTCTTTTAAGATTATTGACTTGTAGACGACATCCCTCATCTCAAAAGGGGGGCATCATATTAGAATTGTCTTAAAGATCCAAACCTCCATGAATAGACAAAAATAAGATTTTAGACATAGTACAGGTTTTAATGAAACATAACATAGGTTTTCAAAGATTCAAAGTAATGTAAAACTAGATTCTATAACAAATTATAAGTTTTCAAATATTCAAAGTAATTCAAAAATCAAACATATGAGATATTTTGGCACATTCATACAGATTATGGAAGCATATGACATATATATGTACTCATTGTTCAAATCCAAAGTACAAATTTATGCACACCTAAATGCATATGCATGGGCATATGCAAAATAATAACAAAATCAAAGTTACAGGTTAAAAATATGGTTACAATTGAGAATATAGATGCATGGCATTCTATATCAATTTGGAAAATTTCAATGTTCAAATCGCCATGATGCTTATTAATGCACATTTTCAAAGTTTAAATTCACAACTTAAAAAACCAAAGACGCATGATATTTTCTCATGCACACATTTCAAACATCAAAGTAACAATTTCAAAGACAAAATATTCATTTTGATTCAAATCTATGAGTAATGTGGTCATGTTGTGGGCATGAATATTATTCTTCTTTTTAGATCATGAAAATAGAATATAGATCTATCTATAATGATGTGTTTCCATTTATTTTGGGTAATGTATGTTTAGGGTCAACAAAATTAAATGGTCATGGCATTACTTCTCATGAACCCATTATGTGGTTCCATAATCTATTGTAGGTGATGTATATTCAAGTCTAGTGACAATCAATAGCCTTCACATCACTTCTAGAGAACCCACTGTGGTTCCACATTTTTGGGATTAGTATATTGGGTATTATCCCCCATTCACGAGAGTTGGAATAATGCATCTTTCCAACTCAAGGGCTTAATTAGTTATTCAAAATTTGAGACTTGATCACTCTCAATTAATCAATAATTCAACATAATCAAACTACTCTCTATAATTTATTGAACAAGGGGGAACATTCTCTCCAATCTCTTATCTTGGGATATGGGATGAGAGATAACTTGTTTACTCAAGTCAATATGGTCATGGGTGGTGACACTCAAAGACATATTACCCTCCACCCCTCAATGGATTGTTCATTTCCATGGCCAAAAAATGACTATGACCAAAAGCATCCTTCTCCACTAGGCACTACACAAGCAATCTCCATAGGTAACATAATAAAACATGCATACATATTCTACCATGACATATCATTCACAATCAAAATTATAAGTTACAAGAAAACATGTGTCTATACACTCAGGTTTCATTCTTTCCTTTATTAATTTCATTACTAGAATAAAGGGGGGGTAAATGAAGACACCCAAATTTGGTACGAGCCCATATTTTATATCATTTATTCTATCTTTTTCACATGTAGACCATTGACTATGAATAAGGTATATATTAGAAAATATTACTTGGTTTTTCTCTATTCTAGTCCATAAATTTGTTTATATTTTATTCATAAATCCATTTTGTCATGGGGATCCCCAATTTTGGTCCTTCATCCTTTTGGACAAGTCTATAGTTGTTAAACTAGATCGGCCTATGGCCCAATCTATTAGGAGCGGACTCGTTCAGGCATAATTTTTTGAACTTATTTTAATTCACATTTCATTTAATTCTTACTTTTATTTGTTGTGTATTATATTAGGTTTGATTTTACATGCCAATAGGTCCCCAAATTTAAACTTAAAACCTCTATAAATACAAGGTTCTCTAAGGCATTAAGGTAGACTCTCCTCAATCAAAAAATTTATTCAAAGATTTCATGTATTATCTATAAAGTTTTTGAATCTATATTCAAAATTATCAAAGGTTGAATTCATATTTTCATGCTTATGCCATGAATAAATTAAGATAAGGAGCATCTAGACTTACATTCACCATTTCACACATGCATGTAAGTAGGATAACTACATTTGTATTTGAGCCCTCTTTAAAGTATTGGAAATGTAGTGAAATACTTGGTCAATCAATAAGGATTGACCAAGGATTGTCCAACTCAATCCCTTTCACCCAACACCCCCTATTCAATATAATTTTTTTTTGTGTGTAGCTAACTATGGTTTCTTATTGTAGGTATTTTACACTATATTCCAAATCTAAAAGTGTGTCAACAACCATAATTAAGACATGTGTAGGTAGTGAAATGATTATATTTTTGTCACAGTCAACAGGGAGAAATCTATTATCAATGGACATGAATGGCTTGTATTTTTGTTTGCTTATAATGATGTTGTCCAAGAATATTTTAATATATATTACTCAACTATGATTTATAAAATTCTATTTATTTTTATATTTTCCTATCATTTAATAATCATGATCAACTTTGACAAGTACATAGTCAATGGAATTAAATGACCTATGATGTTGTCCACTTACAATATAATTGTTAAGTAACAGTTTCTAATTCTATTCTTGATCTTGAGCATGCACTATCACATCTTTTTCTAATTTTTACTTTTAGATATTTAGATTAGTCAACTGAAATCCTAGTTTGAGTTAAGTTTTTTATTCCTAGTATTTTCCCAAAATAATAATTTTTTATATTTAGAAATTATCATAATCAGAATTACTAATTATTTCACATATTTATAATTATTATATAATCTTATTTTACACATAAATACATATTTTTTAAATTAAAACTAGGGTAAAATGCATAATACCCATTCGTAATAAAGTCACTATGGTCATTTGCATTTGTATTGACTTTCATAATATTAACTTAGAATTATGTAAGGATAATTTTACACTTCCTTTTATAGATGTCATGGTTAATTTTCTAGCTGTTTATGATATTATTTCCCTCATGGACATTTTTTGGAGGTAGAATTAGATCCACAATTCCCCCAAAGATCAACATAATACTACCTTTAGAACTGATTGGGGCATGTATTGATAAGTTTAGATGCATTTTTTACTTTAAAACATTAGGGAAACTTATTGACATGAAATAAATCACATTTTTATTCAATTTAACTAAAAAATAGTTAAAACATATTTGGATGATCTCATAGCCAAATCCAAGTGTTGTGAAGATCATCCTTATGACTTAGCTATCATCATTGAGCTTCTCATTAGAAACAATGTCAAGCTTAATGTTAAAAAGTATGTGTTTGATGTTACCTCTGGTAAAGTGGGATTATTTTTCTCATGATGAGGGATTGATGTGGACCCTTCTAATATCAAGGCTATTATTGACATGCCTATACCCCAATCCATACCTCATATTTATTCTTACCTTTGAAAACTCAGGACAATCCATATAATTGTCCCTAAGTTGGATTCTAATACACATTTTGTAGATGCCATTCTCAAGTATGATTTAAGTATTAAATATATGAATGCTTATCAAACCACCTTATAAAACATGAATAAATTATTGCTTCAACCTCACAATTTATTATCACCTTCTAGTGGTTGACCACTCATCTTGTATATGTCATATACCCCCATCTCAGTTGGGGTAGTGATTTCACAATTAGATAAGTCCAACAAAGATTATTATATCTATTACACTATTCATGATTTCATAAATTATGAGACCTAATACATTAAAGTGGATTTTGAATGCTTCACCATCTACTTTACCAATGAAAAGCTTAAACACTACATTCTTTATTAGACTATTTATGTCATAGTCCATTTAGATTATCTTCACCATTTATTTTTTAAGGCTTTATTTCCTAGAGATTGAAGTGGCAAGTGGATGACCCTCTTGATGGAGTTTAACTTGAGGATTATTATCCAAAAATTAATTGAATGTCAAGTGTTCATTAATAATTTGTTACCACACTTATACATTTTAGTGACATCTTTAGGATACTCTTCTAAATGAAGACGTTCTCTTATTCTAAGGCATTAATCATGTTGTCTACCTTAAGGACCACTTCCATAATTTCACATCTAATCTTGAGGCTTAGGCATTTGAATAACCTAAAATTATATTCTCTAATTCCAAAACCTTTACAAAATCTACCTTAAAATAACTATCTGAGGTCACCATCAATTTGCACTAGAAAAATTAGACACTTTGTATACACCAAATATTTTTCACTTTATCAATTTACTAATAGTTTCTTTTACAAGGGATTGTTGGCACATCAATCTCCTTGAGTTAATGCCTTAAAGGGTGCACCAATAATAGGGTGGGATCTGATCATCATAATTTTTCATATATGTTTCCTTACTATTATATCATACCTTGTTTACTATCAGTTTGTCCTCCTTTGAGTCTCTTTTTGTCTTACATCTCCATCAAATTTTTGTTCAGTATTGACAGCCTCCCTAAATTATTATTGTATCAGCCAAGCTGATATTATTTGTTTTATACTTGTCTCTCCCTATACTATATCATATTAGATGATACTATTCTATTTCTATTTTCTTTCATTCATATTGTATTAGCCTAGAAAATATATGATTGTGTTAATTGACATATTTCTTAATGTATAAACTTGTTCAATACCATCAATTTATATTTTAGTCTTAGTTCAAGGTATTGGAGCCATATATATAGGGGTCATATTTCATTTATAAACCATATAACACACCCATTTTATTTGTTTATGCTCACAATTATGCTCTTAACTATTAAAAGGATGAGTTATAATTATAATCTTTTCTTAGAGGTCTAGTCTTGCTTATGGTGTTTTAAGCTCAATAGGAGGGATTGTGGTGAGGAGGTATCCTAATATTTGGGAGATTGAAGCAGTGACAGGTCCATCCAAAGGTAATATCTCAATTCCTACTCTCTTTCCTTTATTTTCCTAGTATATTAGATAGTTATTTACTCATTTCCATTTTAGATGTGTTTTTTATCCTTATTTATTCACATCCTTATATTGAATAAGTTGGTATAACTATAGGTGTTTTATTAGAATTTGGAATTAGTTGGTGTATTAATTTTTATTAAGTTAAAATGAATAGTAGGTATCAAATATTGTAAAATATATTGAAACTAGTAGAGTGAAGGCTTGATATTGAAATTAAAAAAGCATTATCATATGAAATAAGGGTAACTATGAACAATACAAAATAATACATGTTTTATGTTTGTAACATGTTTGTGTGAAACTTGAAAGTGGTTAGAACTAACCAATGGATGTGCCTGTGACTATGAAACTAAAACTATGATTATGTATTTAGGTTCAAGAATGTCTGGAAAGGGATAAAATTGACTGGCACTATTATCCTCTACTAGTCAATCCTATCCTTTGAAAAAATTATGGAAATTAGGGAATAGTCACCTCTACTTACTTGAAACATGCCTATGTTTGGAAAATTGATGTCGAGATCCACACAAATTATTTGAAAATAACTTATTCAAAGATGAAACCCTAACAGGGTTTGCAATAACATAAAACATATAAATTAAAAAGGGGGAATGTAATGGGCTGAGATGACACCAATCACCCCAGTGATTATCAATCATTGCCTTCATATAAAATACTTTGAAGAGGGAAATCAATCCCACTTAATTCTCCCACTTAGAGTGCTTTGTGTGATTGTGCTCCTTTTTCTAAATGTATGCATCTAGAGATGGCTTAAATACTTGATAATGATTTGATTTGACTTAGATAGAATGAGTCATTAACTTGGATAGGGACTATTTCAAATGATTATAATTGGTTTTGGGAATAATTTAGAAGCTTTGCTTAATATGCAACTGTGTAAGTATGCCTCAATAGTGAAATTGCCAAGTGATAAAAGAGGTGACTTATATGTGCCTTTATATCAATCCAAAAGGGGAAAATCTCATGCTACCTATATAAAAATACATAACTTGTAAGTGAGGGTCTAACTTTGAAAATCATCCATTATTAAGGTGAAGTATAAGATCGACCCACAGGGGTTAAGACTGATTGCCACTATTGACCCATAATAGTTGAATGTCTTAAAAGGGAAATGTGTGAAATTTAATATATGGGATGTTTGTATAGATGTGTATAGGTTTTTTTAGTGATTAATAAAAAAAAATTAAGCATAAGATAGAAAATTAGAAAGGGATAGGTACATATAGGTATTTAAGATAGAGCAAGGTGGAAAAAGAGGTCCACATTAAGTACTCAAGTTATTTAAAGTGAAAATGGGCCAAAGTTGACATTATCAAGTATTCATAACCAAATTTGAGTGACTATATTTTCCACCCCTTTAGTTTAGAAATGAAATTACTAGAATACCAGGAAATATATACTTGAGTGTGTATGACACACTTTTCTTTTGGGAGAAAGCTCTAATCATGCAAGGTGTTCCATGGAAAATCTTGAAATGATGTAAAAGTAGTTGATGTCTATATATGAATTTAAAAGTTGGATTGTAACTTAAATTTGAAAATATTTAATTCAAAAAGGAATAATTATACCTATATGTGTGAAACCAATGTTGCGCTTAAAATTTTATTAGAAATGATTATTTTTTGAAGCGTTAGAGAATTGGTGCTTCCCATGAAACACATGTAGAGATTGGTTCCTCAGTTGCACTAATGGAAAATTGAGGGTGATCAAGCCCCAATTTGGAATGAACATGAATAGAAAATAGAACCCATGGAGGGATGTAGAAATAGTAATTTGTGTTTTTGGCATTTCTAAACCTAAGACAAAAATAGGTTAGAATTCAAAATGGATTCACATGCAATAATTCTACAGGGCACTAAACTTCCAAGTTAAGCATTATGAAATTTAACTAAATTGACCATTGTAGGTGGTTTTAGATCCAATTTTCACTTTATTCCTTAGTTATTGTATGCATGATCAAAGTATAATGAAGTACATCCATGCTCCTACCATGAATGTGGATAATAATTAGTATTGAAAACATGGCATGAATCTATATCATGATCTCATTGATAAATACAAACCTATAGTTGTATGTAGATGCAAATTTGTAAATTTTATTCTAAATCTTATGGATGAATTTATATCATGCACCGAATTTTATGATTTTGTAACATGTTCCTATAATGTGAGTGTATGTTCATGGCATATGCCCTTATAATTTGTACCAATGATTGATTTTTTTAATCTTTTTACATTCTTTGAAACTATATTTTGTACCCAAAAATGATTTTTCTCATACAATATTATCTCATGTATGAAAATCCCACTAAAATGCCCCCATTTAAAGGTGAGGGAATTGTGTATTCTAAAAATAACTCATCTCAAAATAAAATAAAATTGCATCATGTGTATCAAGATGTAAATATTGAATAATGTAGCATATTTGAAAAGTATGTCAAAATAATAAGATATATAACATTCAAATCATGTAAGTAGCATATGAGACAAGGCCTATAGAAATGTATAAATGAATCTCATAGTAGTTAATTTTGATAAAAACTATCTAGTGCATGATATGGATCATGGAACTCATGAAACTGAGCAAGCTTAAAAAACACACAAACACAACAATCACAATGTCATACAATAAGTCCAAGGGCCAAATACAAGGGACATGTTCAAATGTTACATAATCAAAGTTTGCACACGGATGGCCATAGAACACACATAAATGACATTAATTATGTCACAAACAAGGGATATGTTTAAAATTTGCACAAAATAAAGGGCCAAGGGCCACAATTAGTGGACATGTTTAAATATTACACATACAAAACAAATATATCATAGAGATGCTAAAATAATTCCACACAAAGGCCAAGGACCATAAAAAATAGGCAAATAAAATTATAATCCACTATATACAAGTAATAACATCAATGGAACATATAACTAGTAGCCTACACCGTGTATATGTAATGTGATAATATCCTATAAAATAACATGTTCATGTCCAAAATGTAAGATAAAGATGTTAACAAAACATACGTAAGGAGTATATAGCTTAATAATATAGTAGTCATAGAATGGTAACACTTATAAATACTCTAACATGTGGATAAAATGCCTCCAATTGAGCATGAACATTGGGTAAAGATAAGTCCAACATCTTAATCCATGTGAAATATATATTTCCTTCATAACACTCATAAATACTAGTGAAACACGTGTGAAAGAACATGAATATATTATATGTAGACATCCTAACTCTGCCACCTCAGTGTCATTATTTTTTTTCATCCAATATATTAGTTTCTACACTAATATCACTAAAATTTAATTTCATTATGAAAAATAATTCACTTGTAATTACACCCCTAATCTTATAATCACATTCTATTAACCCTAATCTTGTCGTCAACATCCCTAACTAGTCTATTCTAACCACACTATCACCCACAATCAATTAAACACATCATCCTATTACCTTATCTAATCCCACCAAAATCATTTTTGGATTAATTAACTAATTAATCACATTAATTATTTGATTAGTATTAATAATAAAATCCATACACAATCTACAATCCAACTTTTAAAATAAAATAAAGTAAAATAAAAAAATCAAATCACTTCAAAATATGGGACAATCAATCAAATGCTAAAAATCTAATACAAGGGTCAAAGTGAACATCAAGCCCACTCCTCATAAAGACAAATACTTACATCCACAACCCACCTTCATTCAATAACTAACTCCTTTCATTTAATGATTATTTTGACTCAATCTTAGCCCTCCATCTCAAATCAAATTTGACCATGCAATTCCCCTCTCAAAACTCTATAAATTTAACCCCTTAACCTTATTTACAACATGCCAAGTGAGCCTAAGGAGATTATGTTAGTGTGAGATCAAGCCATCCAAGTCATTCTCAATATCATCAAATAAAATCATTAATCAACCAAGGGGACATGTTTTTGAATTTATTGTGGACATTTCATTGAGCAACTACATCCATTTTTGATCCAAGTAAAATATACACAATGAGGGGCACATTATGGTAAATGAGGGTGTATTTTATTTCCTAATTTTCTCAATCAGAGGTGCATTGCTTTCTTAGAGTAGGAATTTAACATTTATTTGGAATTCTAATGCATTTGATCTAACTTTGTGTGTGTACATTATTAGAAAACCATGTGAGATATTACCCATAATCTTTATCTTATTTTGATTGATATGAGTGTATTTATTGGCTAGTATTATTTTGGATTATAATTAGGGTCAAAAGTGGGTCAAATTTGGCAATTTCAAGCTCAAAATCCTATGTTTTTCTAGAATAACATATTCATCATGTGTAATTACATTTTCATCCTTAGGGATGGTTTCTACATGGGATAAGTTAATGTTTGTGTTATACAAATTTGTTAGTATATTTTTAGTATTTGGGTATATGTCATAGTGTTTGAGTTTTGTAGAGTAATGTATACACTCTGTCAAATAATGTCTATGCTTTCAGTCTTCTAGATTTTGTGTCCTAACTTTTTAGTGTTTTCACTCTATGTTTTTGAATTTGTGACTAATGAATATTTAACTTGCATGTTTTACGCATGTCTAAGACTCAACTATAAAACAAACTAATAATAACCATCTTATAGGTTCACTAGTCAAAGATCTATAATCAAAAACATACATCTAATAATTTAATCTTAATTAATATTTGTTATATCATTTTTTGGTTTTTGATTATGTGTGTTCAAATTACGACCACATATGCTATTACCTCACAATATAAGGTGAACTTGAGAATCATAAATGGTCTAGGTCATTTGTGTCTCCCAAGAATGAAATGTGTATGTTCTTTCCTCGTGTCATGAGGTGAAGTTGGAAACTAGAAATAGTTTGTGCATTTTTTATTTTACTTTTCTAAGGTCTTGTGACTTCAATTTCATCACCAAGCATTAAGACAAATCTGGTGTTCTGGTAGGTTATACAAATTAAAGGAGGATTTTTTATTATTGGATAAATGGTCCATTATTTTACCAAAACCATGAAGTGAGTTGGTTTCATCCACCAATACCTATTCCCTAGATAATACCCTTGCCATATAAATTTGGGCCTCACCGTACCATAAGGTATATAGAGAACTCCTCTATTTATCCAGTTAAGCCTAGCATAGAAACATTTTTAGCTAAAGATGAATAGTGGTGTTGAGAACATAGCATTCCCAAAGATCACCCATAATGTATGCTTCAAGGTGTTATCTATGGGCCACTATTCACTTACAATCCCACTTGACTATCATAGGTTGTTATATTTATATGTGTCATTGTTTGTCCTTTGTGATAAACCTATTTCAAACCAAATCATATCTAAAATGAACTAAAGTAAAATCAAATTTATACCAATGAAACTCAATCAAAACCATGGAACCCATAATGAGTACCAATATAGATTAAATCCAAGTGTTGGTAGTGAGAACCCCTTCAATAAAAAACCATTCCACTTTGAGTAAGAACACATTTACAATGATGATGATACCATTAACCTAGCCAATCAAAGTGAATACAATGATGAAATTAATGATTTATTTAAGATTGATCAAGGTAGATCCCAAGTCGACCAATATTTATATGAAAACAAATATGAACTTATCCTATGGATTGTAGAGATAGGTGCCCAAATTCCTATATATTATAATCCTAATAAATTAATCCATATCATAAGCAAGAAGAATAAAAACCTACATAATCAAGTTCAGGCTACCTCTAGTCATATCATAGATCAAAATCAAGCCACATGTCAAAATCTAAATTCTAATATCATCTATGTCACCCCTATAAAATGGAAATTTGCTCTAGTAAACCAAATTCACCAAGATAAAAACCATGTCATGCTTGACAAAATCCAACAACTCACTCAAAAGTTGGCTAATCTAGTCTCCCACATCAGTCCTACATCATCCAACCCTTCGTAGTAGAATCTAAAATCAAAAAATCAATAATCAAATCAACAAAAATACAAAACAAAATGGGGCCTTTTTTCCACCCCAATATAACCAAACCCCATCAATATAACTTATGGGTATATCATTTTCCCAAGGGTGGTAAGTCATGAAGGATGCCCTCTAAGGACTACAAGTTGGGAATCAAAACAAGAAATACAAATTTGAAAAGCTATGACCTTATCTATTTAACCACGACATGTTGAAATTCCCCTTTTCTTCCTATTTTGAACCACTCAAAGTTCAAAAAGTACAAGGGAAAAGGTGACCCAAGGGAACACATCATATATTTTTTCATGTCATGTCAAGAGGTTTCCTACAATGATGTATATCTTGTTAGTATATTTGTTTAAAATAATAAAAGAAACATTCAAATATAATCCAATTTTATGGGGAAACCTCTAATAATCAAACTAAATAAGGAAAGTAATTCATTAATGAAACTTATTAGGATTATGAAGAACCATGCTCAACCATATATATGCCCATAATTGGGAAGGATCACACCCATTCATTTCAATTATGTTGGTCTAACTAAATATTAAGAATTAATAAATGAAATAGGAAAGTTCTATTTTTTATTCCATAACCTTAGTACTCATATATTTAGGGGTGTAACATGCCCTTCCTCTTTATAAAAACATTTCCCTCAATGCTTAACAACTTAGGATGTTGTTATATGTATTTTTCATCCTCTCATGCTGTATCTTTAGTGGGCATATTCTTCCATTTGATGAAAAATTTAGAAATGGCTTGGTTGCATAATTTATTCAGTCATGTCTCTATGCTAGCCTCAGGTACCATAATAAACTTCCCTTCTTCATCTAAATCAGGCAACTTGGACTAGATCAAAAGCTTGAAACCAATTACTTTATTCAAGCATGAAAGATATGATGAATTTTGGAAGAAGGTGGAAGTTCCAACTTATAAGCAAAGAATTTGATACTATGCATAAGCTTATAGGGCCCATAAAATTTTGGTGCAAGATAGATGCTCATATGTGGTTTAAGTGACTATTGTCTATAGGGTTAAAAGAGAAGGAACACCCAATATTATTTATCAAAATTCCTCTCATTACAGTGCTAATCATCATATTTTTTCATCCTATTTTGAGCCACAACCAAATTCTCCTTAAATATTTGAAACACTTCATGTTGGTATTGAAGATGATCCTCAACCACATGTTTTGGAATGACCCTAAAAATAATATGTAATATAAGGTGTGGGGTAGCCATGTAGAGCCTTAAATGGTTTCATCTTTTTCATTGTGTTAAATGATGTGTTATACCACCATTATACTTTTGAAAGCCACTTGGACCATTATGCTTGTGTTTCTGAGGCAAAATAATGTAGGTATCCTTCAAGACATTTATTCACAATTTAATTTTGGCTATTTAATTATGGATGATAAAATCAACTATGGGAAAGTTTTTTACCCCACGTAAAAAATAGTTTAGTCAAAAATATATTAGGGAAGATAGGATCTTGATCACTCATAATGAAGTTGGGAATGCCATGGAGCTTTTGTACCTTTTATGTGAATATTGATGCCATGTTAATAGCTTTAAATAGATGAGAAAGCCCATATAAATGTGCATACTTAGTGATTAGATCCACAACCACTAATATCACATCCAAGTTATTCTATTTAAGTAGGCTTGTAATGAATTCCAGTGATATTTCTTCCCAATGTTGTGCAAGAATGGATAATGGTTGTAAGATAACTAACATATTAATTATTTCTCATTTATTTTGTTGACATATCAAACATTTTTCCACAAATTTATATACACCCCCTTATAGCCTTTAAAAAAAAACCATCTTTATATGGTTATAAGTCTTTAATAACCCATAATGTCCTATGATGGGTGAGTCATGTATTTGAGACAAGATACTAGCTTTCAACTCTAAATTTTTGCACAAAAAGAGTCTATCTTTTTATCATAAAGAGTCTCCTTTCCAAACATACTTATCTAAAAAAATATGGGTTCTCTTAAAATTTTTGTTTGATTTTTTTGTTTGGAGTGTCTTATTGCCACTTTACCCACACTGCTTCGGCCCATTCATGTTGTAATACATAAATAACATAAATTTTTTCTTCCTCTACTTCTTATCAATAAATTTCATCAAATGCAATACTCTCCTTTCCTTTTTTGTAATAATTTCAAATTCATGTCCTAGCATCTTTGTGACCCATTTATATCATTTCCTCTAAAGACAATCATTTCTCCAAATAATACTTTAGACTCTCATGATTTTTCTTAACTTTGAAATGCCTTCCCATGAGATACTGGTACCATTGTTTGATTGCATGAATGATTTCTAACATATATTTCTCATATGTGGGCCTCAAAAATTTATTTCCTTTTAATTTTCAACTCTCAAATTCTAAGGGACACCCTTATTGCATTAGTATTCCCCAATTCCATGTCCAGAAGCATCACATTGTACCATAAATGTCTTACAGAAGTCTGGGGTAGCTATCACAAGTGTAAAAATAAGAGATTCTTTCAATTTTTAGAATTATTAGGTGGCTAATACTGACAATGAAAATTAATCCTTATTCAATAATGTTTTTAAGGGTGTTATTATACAAGCATAGTTGTGAAAAATATTCTGTAGTAGCTTGTTTGACCCAAGAATCCTCTTAAACCTTTGATATTTTAGGTTTTTAAAAATATTTGATAGCTATAATATTATTAGGGTCCACTTTAACACCTTCTTGTTCCACTTTCTTCACCCCAAAGACATATTTATATTTCTTTGCAAAAATTTGATTGTCTTCCAATACTTTTACTATCTTTTCAACATGCTGAAAATGTTCTTTCCATGTTTTAATGTATATTAATATGCCATTGAAGTACACCAATACAAATTTATGAAGAAATGGATGGAAAACTAAATTCATAAGGCTCTCAAAAGTATATGGAGCATTAGTGAGACCAAATGGAATAATTTAGAACTCATTTTGACCCTCATGTGTCTTGAATATAGTCTTATGTACACCCTCCTCCTTTACCTAAATCAGATGATACTATGAACACAAATCTAACTTAGTAAATAAAAAGACACCATTCATTTCATCCAATAATTCATCAATGACAGGAATAGGAAACTTATCTTTCAAAGTGATCTTATTGAGTTCCCTATAACCTAGGCACATTATCCATGACTCATCTTTTTTTAACCATAACCACTCGAGATGAATAAGTAGTTTTACTAGGATGAACAACACTTGAGTCTAGTGTTTGCTTTACCAATTTTTCAATTTTTGACTTATGTTCATAGGTGTAGTGATAAGGTCTAATGTTAAGAGGGATACTTCCTAGAATCTATTCAATTGCATGATCATGATATTTGACTGGAGGTAGGCCCTTTGGTTCTTGAAAGACTTTGATGTTGTTGAATAATCATTTGAATAGTTGGTGAGCCTTGATTTTCAACATCATGTGATTCTAATAAATGTAGTTATGCCACTATGCCATTAGATCCTTTCTTAATCAATTTATACATCCTATAATATTTAATAATTTGTATTGGTAGGGATTTCATCTCATTAAGTGTGTACTTTTTTCCATTTATATTGAAAAGCATGAATAAGTTTCAAAATTTGAAAGATACTATTCCCAATTGTTTAAGAAATTTCATTCCCAAAACTACCTCTTCTCCCCCAATTGGTATGGTAAATTTTTTTGAATCTAGATAATATCCCCCATCAAGATCTTGATATTATGAAATTTACCCATATGAGAGATTTTTTTTCACATCAGTAATCATGACTTGAAAATTGGATACTAGATACACAAAGTAATTGAGCTCATTAGCTAATTTTATGTCAATGAAGTTATGGGTACTCCACGTATCAAATAAAACTATCACTTTATTCTTCTTAATATAACCCATCACTTTGAGTGTTTATGGTTTAATTATCCCATTTAATGCATGTAGAGAAATAGTGGGGCTTTCTTACTGTTCAAAAATTGCATGCTCTTGTTCTATTGTTGGCTCATTCATAACTAATTCTTCTTCCTCTAGAACCCATTCTCAATAATCATTAGTCTTTTCTCACCACTGGCACAAGATTGGTAATTTGCCTTGGGTTAAAAGAGTTGACCATATTTAGATCAATAATATTAATCACATTTCTCTCTCACCATCTAATGTTTGACCTTATCTGAATCTCTTGGTAATAGAGTTTCATTATTCAATGTGTAGTGCTTATTACATTACTTTCCAAATTGTAAATGGTTCCAACAAATGAACATCATGCTAAATTTGTTCATTTATTCCATTGATGTAAAATTGTAGTTTTTGATAGCGTATTGCTTCTAAGTCCAGATTGTCAATCTCATATGCTTTACCTTATATTCCACTATAGATCCTATTTGTTTCAAAAAATTTAGTTGGGTAAAATAACTTCCCTTCCATGGTTACTCATATTGGGATACTAATTCCTTATTAAATTAATCTTAACTAATCACATGCCATTTCTTGGCACTCATCATCTACTGGTATCATTGATAAGGTTCAAATTGTAAATGTAGTAAGGTTATGTCAACCTTTACATTCTCCGGTATATTGTGAAGCTTAAAATATTATTCCATGAGACTTATCTAGGAGGTTACATATATAACATAGAAAAATTGGATGTTCATATTTGGTAGGTGTAATTTTTGCCCTTGAAACTATTGTCATATGTTTGCTTTATTGAACCCTCCAGGATGGTTTGGTTATGTATGAGTGACTATAGGATGTTGATTAATTAGCGACTTCATTTTAGACATTAGATCATGTTTAAACATGTTTAAAACCTCATTTAAATATGTTAAAAATGGGTCAAACAAATTATCCTTGATAAAATTGACCACTATTTTAGATCCCTCAAGTATGTTTCCTTCAATTTTAGGTGGTGGATAATAAAGGGAACCATTGGGATCCATGGTTGAAGAAAAGGATTTTTTTTCCAAAAGGCATGGCTATTTTTTTGGTTTTCTAGCTCTAGTTTTGTTCTCAATTATTGGAGGAAAGTATCCTGAGTGAGTGGTAACCATAAACAATTAAAATATGTGTTGTATCAGGAGCATATGTTCCATAGTTGACCAACATTGACCAACAAATTTTTGAATGTAAAATGCCTAAAATATCAAAATAAAAAGAAATGACCATGTCTCAAATTTTATGATATTTCTAAAAATATAAACAAATTATTAAAAATACTAAAATTACATCTTGTATATTAATTTTATGAAAAATCATAAGCTCACACCAACTCACTCAATAATGATCACCATAACCCAATTTTTTTCCAATGGACTCCCTGATTGATTTTCCAACTCCATTAATAAAATTGTATAAAATTTCACCAGGGTTTGAGATATATAGCAAAAAAAATCTTTGCCAAAATTGATGCTCTAATACCACTTGTTTAGATATTTCTTTTATAATAATAGAAGAAACAATCAAATATAATCCACTTCAAGGGGGGAAACTACAATACTTAGAATAAATAAGGAAATGAATTCAATATTGAAACTTATGATGATTATGGAGAGCCATGGTCAACCATATATATACCCATAATTGGGAAAGGTCACAAGCATTCATTCCAATTATTTTGGCTTAACTAAATATTAATAATTAATAAATGAAAGATAAAGGTTATATTCTCCATTACGTAACCTTAGTGCTCTTAATGTTAGGGGTGTAACATATATACTCAAATTATTCCCTAAGATTTTAAGAGGACAAGCCCTAAAATGGTTTCTACACTTGTCAAAAGGATCCATAACTACATTCATGGACTTATTTTAAACATCTGTGTGACACTCTTCCTACAATGTTGAGCATGATATTACCATTATGGATATCTACAACACAAAACAAAGGAATGGGAAAGTTTTTCTTAATTCTTGTAGAGATGGACAGGCTTGACAAGTAGATTCTTATATTCAATCCCCTATAAATAATTTATTAGCATATTTATGGATAATCTCAATTAGGAAATGGCATTTCATCTCTAAGTTCATTGTGCCACTATAATCGACAAGATCATTGAGAAGGGTTTTCAAATTGAGAAATATATTGTTGTGAAAGGGCTAGTGAAGCTATTTTTTAAGGACCAACAAAATCAATCACAATCCAAAAAACCTAAGTTCGTCATCAATTAAAAAATTTTGGTTGGTGATGGAGTTACAGATTCAAATCACATCCAAGCCATCTAAAATACTTCTAGAATCAATATTCCTCAAGCATAACCCAAGTAGGACTTCAAAATAAGGTAGTACACTCCCTTAGGTGAATATTTAGAAGTTATATTCCACAAGTTGGTCCCGAAAAACATGATTTTATATTCAAAAACTAATCCATTCGATGAGGATCAACCAAAGCTTGCATGGTATAAGGAAAATGAGTATTATGAGTTCTATAAGATTAAGATCCATTCCACTAATCGATGCATGAAAATCAAAACTTATGTCTAATATTTTCTCAGCCATAGGGATATTAAATTGGATAATAGTTCACTTTCGTCAAAGAACCAATTGTTTGGGATATGAAAGATCCATTTCCAAAGCATGATCAAAATCCTTTTCAACAAAATCAAGATTAGAAATCCTAGACCAACCATGTCCACTATAGGGAATCTAATCATTCTTATCATTTAATTGTTGGTCACATCATTAATCACCATGTTGTAACCATCAAGATTAAATATTGAGACTATGGGGTTACAACTCTATGCACTAAAATTATTATCCAAAGGCATATTTCATGCACCTGATGTCTCCAAATCTTACACCCTAGAAGAGGGTTGTTCAAGCCTCCTCTAGATTTAGGCAATGTTGGGACATTCATAGGCCTATGGGTGTGCCTATAAGTGGAAATGAACCTCTAGGTTGAAAGGGCTAGCTCCCTGTATTAGCTTTTATGTAATAAGACTGCTGAACCAATTTGTATGAGTGAAAAGAGTTAGAAGTTTGCATAAATGAAAAGCCTAATTTAAGATGGTGATACACCAAGAATTAGTATCCACATGTATGCCTTATACTTAAGCATAATACATCAGAATATAGTCTATAACTCATGATCTAGAATATTCCAAAATAAGTATTTCAATGTAGAGACAAAATGAATAAGATAACACAAGGTAAATAACTAGAAAAGATAACCTGTATAATCCAAAAAAAAGGTTACACATGCAAAATTTCATACAGCTAGAATGAACTCTCCATGACTTGTTGGATCAAATATTTGCTCAAAAACATGAAGGATAGAGAATAGAAGGATAAAACATCACTTGTTGTCACTCTATGTTTTTTTCATGCCTAGGTAAATGTCTATAACTTAGAAAGAAAACAGATTCATGCTTCTTTGCTCAAAGGCAAGAAAATGGAAAAACATTCCAACAAGGCTTCATCATACTATTTGTGGATGATAAAACAAGAACCCAAAGGTTATATTTATAGAAAAAGAGGGAGAGAACAGATATCTTTTAGGTGCCAAAATAGAAGCCTCCAAAATGGTTTGCAGTCACCATCCTGGTGAAACTGATTCTATTTGTTCTCTCATTCAGTTGGAGTTTATCCTTCTCTTTGATTCACCCTCTTGAAATGACCAGGATCATTTAAAAATAATTTATGAGATGGCACTCCATAATAAATGGCTTGGATCATTGTTTTGACCTTATATTCTTCTTGAGAGCTCCCACATTTTACACTGTAGACCCATTCGGGTTTTCTAAGTGACTTTACTTCTACTTGCTTCTTCAGTTTATTTTATTACTTTTACTTGTAAAAGTCATAAGTAAAGCTCTTTTAAAGACCCAAAAATAATTTTCTATTCCTTTTGAGGCTTTTATATTTCTTTTAATTTTAAAATTCATAAGCAAAGCTCTTTGGGAAACTTGATTTACATTATATTTGCTTAAGACCCTATCGGGTTCTCTAAATGGCTTTACTCCTTGCTTGAAGACCTTAGGCATGAAATTTGATGTCCTATGGGATGTCATATTTGAATTCCAATTTCTATTTTTCTGCCTTAAATTTGACGTACCATGACACATCATCTTTAAATTCCAATGGCTAGTTGGCTACTCTAAATTTGACGTCCTGTGGCACGTCATCTTTGCACCCCAACGGCTAGTTGATTGTATTAAACTTGATGTCATGTGGTACATCATGGGGATCCATCGAGTTGGGTTTATTGTTTTAGGTAATTTTATTGAATTAATTCCTTTAGATAATTTGTTTGAAGGAATTCTTTCAAGGATTTTTCCTGAAAGGCAATAGTTAGTTCTTTTGGGAACTTTTTCCAAAGGACACTTGGGAAAGTATCCTTTAGAAAAGTTCCAAAGGACACTTGGGGAAGGCATAGGGTCCCTTTGAAACTTTTTTGAATGGTCACTTAGAAGAAAATTGCCCTTCAAAAGTCTAAAGGGTCACTTGGGAAGAAAAGTGCCCTTTGAAACTTTTTTGAAGGGTCACTTGGACAACAAAGTGCCCTTTGAAAAAGTCTGAATGGACACTTGGGCTAAAAGTGCCCTTCAAAACTTTTTGGAAGGGTCACCTAGAAATAAAAGTACCCTTTGGAAAAATTTTAAGGGTCACTTCGGAAGAAAAGTGCCCTTTAAAACTTTTTCGAAGGGTCACTTGGAAAATAAAGTGCCCTTCAAAACTTTTTTGAAGGGTCACCTAGAAAGAAAAGTGCCCTTGGGAAAAGTTTGAAGGGACACTTGGGAAGAAAAGTACCCTTTAGAACTTTTATTAAGGGTCACCTAGAAAGAAAAGTGCCCTTCGATAAATTCTAAAGGGACACTCAGGAAAAAAAAATGCCCTTCATTAAAGTTTGAAGGGACACTTGGGGGGGAAACATTATCAAGACCATTTCAAGTTTTTTTATTGATTTTGCTTATAAAAGTTATAAGCAAAGCTCCTTGGAAAACCTGAAGTCATGCATCATTGAAAAATCACAAAGCATTGGAATGAGTAATTCAGGTTCATAAACCTAAATTACTTCTACTCATGAAATTTTTATAAGTTAAGTCATTCAGAGAACTAGACTTGGTTTTGATAATGTAATTCAGGTTTATGAGGGTTCAAGACTTGACTTATGGAGAACCTAACATACACTACAATGGAACCAAAACACTTTAGCCTCCTTGAATTGCAATTTTGGACTCTGAAATGGCTTGTTATTTCAACTACTAATTTACTCTCCATGAAAATGGTTGAATAAATTATACTGAAGTGAAAATTGGTCAACATTCTTGGCAATTCTGAGGGGAGGCATGCCTACTATGTCAAAGACCAATCACGTAAATCCTTCCATTGGGTATGGAGTCATGCATATAGGCACTTCAATGAGAACTAAACAAGATTTAGTTCAAAAACACACTAGCTAGGCTGACTACACACACAAGGCAGAGACACACACCTATGCTACAAAGAACTTAGGGAAAACAAACACAATAAAGGAAACACATCAAAACAAAGTATATACAAGACATGGCTAGAAAGGGTCAAAATCAAGGCTTTAGATGGATTCCATTCATTGAAATAGGCAACTCTTTTCCATCTATTTTGGATAGCTGAAAGGAGTTTCTTTGTTTCCACTTGCTGATGATATAAGGACCACTCCAAAAGGTATCAAAATTTGTATGTTTACCTAGTTTTTCTCTATCTTCAGCCCATTTCAAGACCAAGTCACGTTCTTTGAACATGCTTGCCCTTGCCCTTTTATCAAAGGATTTATTCATGAGGACTTGATAGTGTTCCAAAGCTTTATGTGCATCATCTCTTGCCTCCTACAACTACATTAATTCTATCAATCTGACCTCCATGGGAGTGTTTTCAAGTAATTCCAAATATTGTGCAAGTTCCAAGGTAGGGAGATCTTATGATATGGATAGCCTAGATTCTCTCCCATAGACAAGTACAAAGGGAGAATTACCAATTGACTTCTTGGGAGTGATTCTGTCTACCCATAAGGCTGTCTTCAGCTTGTTATGCTATGCTCTTTGATTGGTTTCCAACATCTTCTTGATGATCTTGATGAGGTTCTTGTTGTTAGACTTAGCCAATCCATTACCTTTAGGGTAGTAGTTGGATGAGGTACTCAAATTAACTCCACTCTTTGCTACCCAATCAAAAGTTTTAACACTTATGAAAGCAAGTGCATTATTTGAGATGATGACATGAGGAGCTCCAAACCTTATTATATTGCTATTATAGAACTCCAAGCTTGTATTTTCATTTGATTCCTTCAAAGAAATAGCCTCTACCCATATTATGAAATAGTCTATAGCAGTCAATATCCATTTGTGTCCAACACTTGATGAAGGGTTGATCATGCCAATGAAGTCAAGGCCCCATTGCATGAAAGGCTGGTCCACTTGGATATGATTCAATGGAAGGGAAGAAAGATTTTGTTTTCCAAAAAAAGCAAATTGAGGACAAACCTTATCCCAATGATAATAATCTTTAAAAATACTAAGCCAATAGTAACAAACTCTCATTATTTTTGTAGTTATTGTTCTAGGAGAGAAGTAACCACCATCTACACCATTATGGAACCTTTCTTGTAGCATATCAAATTGGTCATTATTAATTCATCTTAGTGACACATTTCTCACATCATTATTAAAGAGAATTACATCCACAAGATAATAAGTAATAGCCTATAGCCTAAAATACCTTATTTGATATTTATTCAAGCCATTGGGATACTTACCATTTTGAAGAAAACCAATGATGTCTTGTGTCCAACCTTGATTCTGCATTTCATCAGTTGGCTGGTCTTGAACTTGATTCACCAAGGATTTCTCTTTTGGCTCTTTAAATTTAGATGTTAAGTGCTTACATAAACCTCTTCATCTTACTAGGATAGTTACCTTGATGTCAATGTCATATTCCATCACCTTCGTGATCCATCCAGCTCTCTTTTCATTGAGATCCTTGCTTAGGAGAAACTCCTTGGTGCTAAGATGGGAGGCCATGACATGGATCATGTTTTTAGAAACCATATGCCTAAAAAATTTCAAGCCTCTAATAATGGTTAAATATTACTTCTCAATAAAATAATATCTCACTTCATAGTCTCTTAAGCCTTAGCTGAAGAAAGCAATTGGCTACTCAACATCCTCTTCATTCTTTTGCATAAGCATGGCTGAGATTGTGTCTAGGTTATCATAAGTATAAATAATGAAATCCTTATCAAATTAAGATTTAAGAGAGTGGGAGAGGCTACAATTTCTTGCTTGATTGCCTCAAAGCTACCTTTACCTTCCTTTTTCCAAGTAAAAACTTGGTTCTTTTTTAGCATGGATGTGATAGGATTTACCACAATTGCAAAGTTTAGGATAAACCTCCTTAAAAAGTTTATTTTTCCAAAGACACTTTATATCCCTTTCTTACGTTGAGGCAAAAACAAGCATAAAATAGATTCAATCCTTTCGGGGTCAATAGATAAGCCTTAGATTCAATCAATTTGGTCAGCTCATTCTTCATGAGTTCTTCTACCTTGGGGTTGACAAGCCTTTACTTTTGCCTTATTGGTTTAGCTCCATGCTCCAACTCAATGGTGTGATGAGCTAGAATTGGGTCAAACTCTTTTAGGTCCTTGTATTCCCAGGAAAAGATGTCATGAAACTCTTTACATAATGCAATAAAATATTGCCTTTACATCTAAGAACAAGCCTTGCCAATCTTCAAAAGTTTGTCCTTGAAAATCAGAACTCTCTCATAGTTCTCTTCTTTTGTTGACATGCCCATTCTTTGGTTTTTATTTTGATCATCCTCATTGAAGAAACTATTCAAGGTAATTAACCCCTTGGGTATTTTATTTGTCTTCAACTGTATATTCTTCTCTTCATAATGATTATGCAACTTCTTTGATTTCTTGAAGAGAAGCCTGCCTCATTTTACAAGAAGTGTGCAATGTATTCATCACTTTCAAACACTTTCCATGACACTTCATTATATATAATGTAAGGTCTCACAATGATCTTGATATGAGATTGATCCTTCTCTTGTTCAACATTAGCAGTTGAGTCAAAACATGCTCCTATTGTAGCCAATCTATCAATGTGTTTGTTTAAGTCTCTTAGTATGGGCTGGATGTTGAAAGCATCAAAATATTCAAGTAGATACCATACCCTATGATTGTAGGACTTGAGCAAGGGGTTCTTGGCTGTAGCTTGACTTCTCACTTGATGAATGACTAGCTCACTATCTTCATATACTTTTAAAAGCTTGATTCCTCTCTTTTTTAACTATTGGAGAACATGAACTGTGCCTTCATATTCTGCCACATTGCAAATATAGCTAAATTGAAACCTATAAGAAGAGTACTAATGATTATTTGATGGGGAAGACAAGATGACACCAAATCCCACACCTAATTTTCTCCTTGAACCATTAAATAACATTTCCCACATGCCATCAAGCTCATGATCTTCATTAGTGAGTGAAGGAATTAGGATGTTTCCCTCATTCATGCAGTAAACTCCCAAATCAGTTTCCTTAATGAAAGTGTAAGGATCAAGGCCATGTGTTTTAGTGCTATACTTGTCAAGATAGAGGTTGGAAATATCTTCAATAGGAGAAGATATTTCACTATTCAGGACTGCCTCTTCCTCCTTGCTGATTAGACAGTTTTGATTTGTCATTATTTCCAGGTATGGCTCAATGTGGAACCTTGCTAAGGGCTGAGTCCTTATGGTTACCTTGGTTCCATACCTTGTCTTGAAAGCTAGAAAGGACCAATGAACAAAAAGGTATCCTCTTATCTTGGCTATAAAGTCCCTAGATAAGCATACAAGAAAGTGTGTTGGAAGGTCTACCACCATAATATCTTACATGATAAGGAAGCTTGGGCAGCCATGTAAAAACACTTTCAAACCTTTGACCAATCCTACCATCTTGGTTAGAGTTCCATCCAGCTACAACATGCCTTTACTATGTGGCTTATAGTTCAAACCCAGCTTATCAGCCACTACTTTAAGCATAACAATAGTGCTTGTTCCACTATCCACAATATAATTGTGGACCAACTTATCTCCTACAATGAGTGTGAGGTATAAGGGTGGAGGATTTTAAACTTTAGTGGTAGGCTCAAAAAGATGATTTCGATCATTTGTGAGAGCCACACTATGATGCCTTGAAGATTGAGGATCCATCTACATGCTTGCTAACTGCTCTTGCAAAAGTTCTTTTTGACTAAGTATATGTAAAACCTCTTAAAGGGATATGCTTGTCTTAGTGATTTTTAATGAGTCCACAATATTTTGAGATGGAGTATTCACGCTTTCCTACATTTTTGATGGTAATAAAGGATCTATTCCCTGTTATGTTACAATCTTGGCAGTTGCATTTACATTTTAATTTTGTTAAGGAACATGGCTTGTAGAAGGTGCAACATTTGATTAGCATTTTATGGCCTTATAGGGGTATCACTTGGAACTATTTGTGGCTCTTAGCCTTCACCCAAGGCTCTCTTCTTGGACCTTTTATTAGTTATAATTGACATGCCTTGAGTTAACACAAAATTATCCTTTACTTGAAAGTTCATTATCCCCACACTTGGGTTATTGTCTTCTCCATGATTATCCCTTTGGCTAGGACATGCTTCTTCTACTGACATGTAAGGATTAGCTTATTATAGTGTAGTCAAAGCATAGTCGGTTCCTCCATCATCATGTTCAAATTGACCTTGAGGCTGCCCCCATTAGTCTACATGATCTTCTCCTTGCACTAGATTTGCATGAACTCGAACAATAACCTTTATAAGAGGAGTAGAATTTAGATTATGTGCATTGGGTTACCTATTGTAACCTTGTTGATTTTGTCCTCTCCCTTGATAATTTTATTCAGATGAGGATACTATTGTGCATTAAGAGGAGGACTTCCCTGATATTGAGCTTGCTTAAGCTAAACTCTCAATGATCTAATTTCTTCATCCTTGCCCATAATGTTATCCATCTTCTTGGGAAAGGATCTTGGCTTCACATTAGCATTGGGAACCTGAGACATGCTTAGAGGTTTAACAAAATTGTGGGACAACAAAGGCATGAAAACTCTTGGAGAGAGTCTTCCAACCTAAATCAAGTTATTCTCAGCCTCAATTGCTAGCTCATATGCACTTAGAAGAGTGAATCATCCCATTAAATACAATATAATAGTAACATCAGTACCAATCCCTTTGAGGTATGTTAAGAACACAAAGCTAGGAGGAGGTCTCATGATTGGTAGTAGCCTATATCATGTTCTTTGAAATCTCTCATTTAAATCTCCTATGGATTTATTTATACCTCTTCTTATTACATTCAGTTGATGTATTAGGGAAGCATGATCACTCTTATTTTTTAATCTTATCACCAATAGGTCTCCAAAACCATCCCAACTTGTAATGCAGCCCTCCTCCAACATTTTGTACCAGTAAAGTGCTTTGCCTTTAAAGACATGGTAAGTAGCCTAATGGATATGTTGGCCCTAGTAACATTATGGAAATTATAAAAATTAGAGATGTCTCTAATATGTTTAGATGGGGTAATAGGAGCCTCCCCATTGAAACTAGAAAGATTCTTGGTGGTATTTAGAGGGATGGGGTCATATTTAGGAAGCTCTATTGGGTTTTGGGTATTAAAGCATGGAAAGGTTGATGTATATCTATCTCTCCCCTTTCTCCCATTTCTCTTCTTCCTCAATGATCCTCTATTTATTCTTCTTCTTCTTCAACTTCCTCCTCTCCTTGAACTTCTTCAACCTCTTCTTCTTCTTCCCTAAAACCTCCTTGTTAAGGATTTAATAGGGCTAGGAGTGGTTCAAAGCATTGTTCTTCAGGAAAAGCTTTAGCTAAAGGGGCTTGGTCAAAAAATCTTAAGGACCTTGTGAGGACCATGTAGGATAATGTATAAAACTTGGTCTAGAACCAGGGATTCACACCCTTTTAGAGTCACCAAATACTGGGTTAGGGGTATTTCTACTACTTAGGCCTATCAAGACCAACATTTTCCTTGACTTAGTAATAATTTAGGTCCCACTAGGCGTGCCATAACTATTGTCTCCAAATCTTGTACCCTAGAAGAGGGTTGTTTAAGCCTCCTCCAAATTTGGGTAATGTTGGGATATTTTCAGGCCTGTGGGTGCGCCTATAAGTGGAAATGAACCTCTAGGTTGAAAGGGCTAGCTCCATGTATTATATTTTTTGCAATAATATTGTTGAACCAGTTTGTATGAGTGAAAAGAGTTAGAAGTTTGCATAAATGCAAATCCTAGTCTAAGATGGTGATACACCAAGAATTAGTATCCACATGTATGCCTTATACTTATGCACAATAAAATAGAATATAGTGTATAAATTAAGCTCTAGAATATTCCAACATAAGTATTTTAATGTAGAGACAAAATGAATGAGATCACACAAGGTAAATAACTAGAAAATACAACTTGTATAGTCTAGAAAAAAGGTTACACATGTGCAAAATCTCATATAGCTAGAATGCACTCTCCATGACCTGTTGGATCAATTATTTGCTCAAAAACATGAAGGATAGAGAACAAAAGGATAAAACATCACTTGATATCACTTTGTGTTTCTTGCATGCCTAGGCAAATCTCTATAACTTAGAAATAAAATAGACTCATGCTTATTTGTTCAAAGGTAATAAAATGGTAAAATATTCTAGTAGGGCTTCACCATACTATCTATGGATGATAAAAAAAGAGCCCAAGGGTCCTATTTATAACAAAAGAGGGAGAGAAGAGAGAGATCTTGGGTACCAAAATATAAGCCTCCAAAATGGTTTGTAGTCACCATCCTAGTGAAACTGATTCCAGGTGTTCTCTCATTTAGTTGGAGTTTGTCCTTCTTTTTGATTCACCCTCTTGAAATGAAAAAGATCACTACAAATCAAATGGTGATATGACCCTCCATAATAAATGGCTTAGATCATTGTTAAAAACCTTATATTCTTCCTGAGAGCTCCTACATTTTGCACTATAGACCTATTTGGGTTTTCCAAGTGACTTTACTTCTACTTGCTTCTTTGAGTTCTTTGATTGCTTTTACTTGTAAAATTCAAGCAAAGCTCTTTTGAAAACTCTCAAAGCATTGTCTCTTAATTTTTGGGATTTTTGATTTATTTTACTTGTAAAATTCATAATCAAATCTCTTTGGGAAACCTGATTCGCACTATCTTTGCTTAAGACCCTATTAGGTTCTCTGAATGGCTTTACTCCTTGCTTGAAGACTTTAGGAATGAAATTTGACATCCTATGGCACATCATATTTGAATTTAAATGTCATTTGGCCACCCTAAATTTGACATCCTGTGGCATGTCATCTTTGAATTCCAATGGCTAGTTGGCTTCTCTAAATTTGATGTCCTACGACACGTCATCTTTGCACCCCAAGAGCTAGTTGGTTGTATTAAACATGACATCCTACAGCACATCATGGGGATCCATCAAGTCAAGTTTATTATTTCAAGCAATTTTATCAAAGTAATTCCTTTAAATAATTTGTTTGAAGGAATTTTTTTGGGGATTTTTCCTGAAAGGTAATGGCTAGTTCCTTCAAGAACTTTTCTCAAAGGACACTTGGGGAAGGCATAGGGTCCCTTTAGAAAATTCTTAAGGGTATTTCTAAAGGAAATGGCCCTTTTAAACTTTTCCAAAGGGTCACTTGGGAAGAAAAGTGCCCTTCAAAAAAGTCTGAAGGGACACTTGGGCTAAAATTTCCCTTCAAAACTTTTCTGAAGGGTCACCTAGAAATAAAAGTTCCCTTCAAAAAGTTTTGAAGGGTCACTTGGGAAGAAAAGTGCCCTTCAAAACTTTTCTAGAAGGGTCACTTGGATAACAAAGTGCCCTTTAGAACTTTTTTGAAGGGACACTTGGGCTAAAATTGCCCTTCAGAATTTTTTAAAAGGGTCACCTAGAAAGAAAAGTTCCCTTCAAAAAAGTTTGAAGGGACACTTGGGAAGAAAAGTGCCCTTCAAAAAAATTTCTAAGGGTCACCTAGAAAGAAAAGTGCCCTTCAAAAAAGTTTGAAGGGACACTTGGGAAAATAAAGTGCCCTTCAGAAAATTCCAAAGGGACACTTGGGGGGAAACATTATCAAGACCATTTCATGTTTTTTGATTGATTTTTATTATAAAATTTATAAGCAAAGATCCATGTAAAACTTAAATTCATGCATCATTAAAAACTTGCAAAGTATTGGGAGGAGTAATCTGAGTTTGTAAACCCAAATTACTTCTACTCGTGAAATTTTTATAAGGTGAGTCATTCAAAGAACCTAAATTGGTCTTGATAATGTAATTTGGGTTTATGAGGGTCTAAGACTTGACTTATGTAGAACCCAACATACACTATAATGGATCCAAAACACTTTAGCCTCCTTGACTTGCAATTTTGGACCTCTGAAATGGCCTGTTCTTGCAACTATTGTTTGACTCTCCATGAAAATGGTTGAACAAATTGTATTGAGGTGAAAATTGGTCAACACTACCCAAGGATGACATAACCTTATTGAATTTTTTGAGAAATCCCCCACTTATATCTCTATTTTGGATCATACAATTCATTATTCACAAGGACATCTTAAACAAAGTCTTTCAGGTGTCAAGATTTTCCAATGACATTGACCCATCATATTTGCAAGTGCTCATTTAACATTTATCCTCAAGTCTCCATCAACTAATTTTTGAAAAACATGAGATCCATCCTATTAGCCCATCACACAATCCATTTTTATAAATTTAAGCCTACATCATTAAAATCAAGGTAAAATGGGTGCATGTAGACAATGGTTCTAGTTTGAATATCTACACATTGAATTTGGTCAAACATCTGGGTTATTGTGAAACAACCCCAAATTTAACCACCATTTTCATAAAGGCATATGATAACATTATGCAATAATCATATGGAACCATCTAATTTATAATCATAGTGGGGCCTATCATGCACCAACTATTATTCCATCTCATCGATCTTGACCTCCTATATAATATTCTCCTCACTTTCCATTAGTGTATCAAGTTTCAACATTCATTTATGGAATTAACTATCACTGCTAATATAAAACCCTTCTAATAAAGTAATATTTTTGAGGGGTAATATATTAAAATAAATAATTAACCCATTATTGAACATGTATTCAAAACTAAGAAATAAATGGCACTAAAGAAGTCAAAGCCTTCATCCTACATCCATCTTGATGATCTCCCATCCATGTCTAATAATACACCTCCTCTATCTCGCTTCAGTATCTTGATAAAGGCTATAGGGAATATAAATTTCAAAATTCATTCCATGTGGTTGACCTCCTAATTTTTCCTAGAAGCCACACATATTAATAGGAAAATAAAACATGTAGCCTATCAATTTGGTAAAATAGGCCTTCTTGTTGATGATAAAATTGAAGGATCTAATGACTCCTGGTTGTACAATGATGGCTTCACATACTATTTTCAAGGCAAGGAGTATCTCATAGCCAATAGGATGTGCAAAGTCATGAATTACAAAGGAAAAGGACTAGGTCTACATGAGCATGGAATCTTATAACCCATTCCTTCTTGTGTAACTAATGAATATTGAGGCATTGGATACAAACCCTTGGTGGTGATCCATATGAATACGTTAGTCATTATTTTATTATTTATGAGAAATAGTCTTCTAACATTAATAAAATACTTTTATAGCCTTTATGAAAATCTTGATGACACTAAAATATTTCATGATACCACCATCCTTACCATTGAACTTGATCTTAAATACCTTCACCTCTTCGATTGGGGCCAACAAGATCACATACCATTGAACTTATTTCAAAACTGTGAAGTTATTATGGAATTCATGGGACTTTATGATGACATACCATTAGTGTATCACAAGAAGGGACTGTAAATCAACCTCAACACATTTACATACTTCAAGGAGTAGGAAGATTTCATTAGTCACAAAAAAATAGAAAATAAAAAAATCAAAGTCCCCTAATGAAAACCTCTCTCATGCACTATCAGATAATCAAAATCAAAATCAACATTAAAATTCAAAAAATTCAAAATAAATGTGTCTATTGGTGAATTTTTTTTTGAGGTGCCAATGAATGAGGAACTCAGCCTTTCCTAAGATGATTCAATTGAGGATCTCATGGATGAAGAACTTAACCTTCCATCTATGCCATTATAGTTACAAGATGGTTTAACATAAATTATTGAGGAAACTATCAATGTCAACATAGGTATAGAGTAGAATCCTATAATCATCAAACTAGGGACCACTCTTTGTCCTTGGTAATAACAAATCTTGATCATGTTTTTAAAGGAATTTATTGATATATTTATGTGTTCCTACACTGATATGCCTAATTTAGATCCATCCCTTGTGGTACACCATCTCATTTTACATGATGATGCTAAGCTTATCCATTATAATGTACACAAGATGCATCCAAAGGTGGATCTTCTTATCAAATAATAACTCCAACAACTCTTAGATGAGGGATTCTTCCAAATGATCAATTATTCAGAGTGAATTTATAACATTGTGTATGTTAACAAGATACCCATAGGGATAAAAGTTTATAAATATTTCAAAGACATCAACAAGGCTTATCTAAAGGATGATTTACCTTTACCCAATATCAACATGATATTTGACTTGATATTAGGTCACAAAATGCTATCACTCATGGATGGTTTCTCTAGATATAACTAACTTAGAATCTCGATAAAGATCAACAAAAAACAACTTTCACCACACCTTGGGGAACCTTTTGCTATCAAGTCATGACTTTTGGATTGAAAAATATAGGTGCACCTTATCAATGAGCCATGATAATAATATTCAAAGACTACGTGGATGACATATTAGGTAAATAAAATACTAAAGTAGAACATCTAGTCATTTTTTGTAGATTTTTTGAGACTCAAAGAATACAAGGTGCCTTAATCCTAAGAAATGTGGATTTAGCATCACATTAGGCTAAATCGTGGGTTTTATTATTTATAGAATAGGTTTTGAATTTGATCAAGTGAAGGCCAGAGATACTATAGATATGCCTCCTCCATATAATGTCAAACTATTACATAGTTTATATGTTAAAATTTAGTTAATCAGATAATTTGTTATTATAGTTGGTTGATAAGTGTCATCCATTCACATACCTACTAAATAAAGACATTAAGTTTCATGGGAACAACGAATGTCAATATTCCTTTGAATATCTTAAGTAATATATTAAAAAACTTTCAGTGTTAGTATCCCCTAATCTGGGTAAACCTTTGCTACTCTATATATCTGTAACTCAATTCACCTTGTGTGGCCTCTTGGATCAACATGATGACCATGAGATAGAAATAGGTGTACATTACTTAAGCAATGCTTTGGTGGAATATGAACTAAACTACACCCCCATCAAAAAGGCATGCCTAGATATTATCTTTGTTTCTAAAAAGTTATGGCACTACATGCTCAACAAAAAAACTAAACTCATTGCCAAAGTTGATCCTCTTAAATATATTTTATCAAAATTAAATTTGACAAGCAGAATGATGCAGTGGATCATGTTGTTTAGTGAGTTTGACATTGAATATATGAATCAGAATGCTATAAAGTGGTATATTCTCATAAATATGTTAGCATAAGTACCTTTGTTAGATAAATAATTATTGACCATTAGATTTCCTAATGAATCAATTTTATCTCTCAATGAATCATTATAATAGAAACTTTATTTTGATGGATACTTCACTACACATGGCTCAAGGGGAAAAATTATGTTCCTAACACCACAAGAATATCTCATCCTTAAGGATTTTAAAATCAAATTTATTTGCACAAATAACATCATAGAGTATGAAGCACTCATTTCCAGTCTTAAACTAACAATCCAAGGGAACATCAAACATTTGTCTATCTTTGGTGATTCTAAATTGATCATCAAATAGGTCAATAAAAGGCATCAAACCAATGATGACAAGATTATCCCATTCAAGAGCATTGTTGATAGCCTGAACCAATACTTTATGTAGATCCTATTTGAACAAATATTAAATCCACATATGTAATGACCACTATTGGCTCTATCCTTGAGATGTCATAGGATATTCTATGGTGCCAATTATTAGTTGAATAACTAATGGTCCCAATAAATAATATCCATAAATCAAAAATGGTATGTGATATCATTTGTCCCAACTCTACCTGGTGCCATAACATTTACATTTGCCTTCATGATCATATCTTTCCTCCCAATATTTCACACAACCAACACATATCCTTCATCCAACATGCCTTTTTTTTCACCCTCCTTGGCAGAAGGCTCTATTATATACATTATGAAATAATTGTATTATATTATTTTAATTCAAAAGAGGTTGAATTATTGATCAAGGAAGTTCACAATAGAATATATGGATAAAACACTAGCGGTTTGGTCCTTACCAAGAAACTACTTAGAACAGGGTATTATTAGTTAACTATGAAAACAAATGCTTGTTAGGATGTGTGTATCTTGTAAAAAACACGGATATATAATCCATGCACCATCATAATCACTAAAACCAATCACAACTCCATGGCCCTTCTCTACTTGGGGGATCGATCTCATTGGAAAGATAAACCCCTCATTTTTTAATGGCCATAAACACATCACCACTATCACTAAGTATTTCACCAAATAGGTACAATCCATCCCCTTCACCTATATAACCAGTAAGCAAATATCCAAATTCATCCTTAACCACCTCATATTTTGTTACATAATCCATTATGCCATCATTATCGATAATGGCAAGTCTATCAATAATAGGGAATTCAAATCCCTTTGTATCCAGTTCTATACCAATCACAAGTGTTCCACATCTTATTATCCACAAGGCAATGAGCAGGTTAAATCTTTGATAAATCCCTCAATAAGATCCTCAATAATATTATCAATGATGTAGGTCAATATTTCCACATGAAACTTTATCCTTCCTTATGGGATTACCATACCAGCATCCACACACCCACAAGAACCACACCATATTCCTTGGTATTTGGAGTCAAAGCCATCTTTCCCATTGAGATAGAACTAATCTCTCTGTGCATATCCTTACAGAATATATTCATAGATAAGGACTATAGATTCATATAGCTGCATGATCTAGAACTTATTTATGAGATAAGGCTAAATGTGCTTAACCATCTAAAGGCATATCAAAATAGGCTCTATATGAATTAAAATAAATGCATCAAATCTAAAAAATTTGAAATCAGTAATTTTTTTAAAGTAAAATTAGTGGAACACCAATCAAGACCAAGAAAATAAGGGTGAATTTGAGCCTAATTGGTTAATTCCTTATGTAATCATTGCCAAGTTTGGTTTAATATCATAAAAACTAACCTTAGAATATAAATGAGAGATTGATGAAACTATGAACATCATGCACCTAAAGTTTTTTCATACCTAAAGTTCAATATGTTGTCAATAAGTATTCTACACTTGGGGGCATATTCTCTCCATTTCCCATCCAACATCCTATTCCATCCCATCCTATCCATCTCAAACCATCCTAGTATCCATCCATCATACCCATATTCTTCACCATTATGACCTTAATTAGGAATTGGAGGAAATTTTTAGAACATGGTAAGGTAATACCTAAGGATGTCTAATTCTTGGTAATAGAAAGTCAATATAACATATAGGTAATCAAGCACATGCAAATAAATCCTTGGAGAGCTCCTTTAAATCATATAATATCTCCATCCCCATTGCTACCAATTTTCCCTTACTATGTAGTCTTTGTCAACAATCCAAAAATACTAAAAATTAGAAAATCCAAAAAAATCCAAAAATGATATAAACTTAAAAAACCCAAATCAGTTGTCTTTCCCTTAGTATATTTACAAACACTTGATCAATTTTTAAAAAAATCATTACGGATTCATTAGGATATATCATTCCCAGTCACACCCCCTCATGTATATCTTTACATGGGGCATAACAAAGTTATCGATATCATCACTACTCACACATTGGGTTACTCAATTGATAACAGACAAAACGTAACTTATTTTTGTGTATTTTTTACTTGCTTATTTTGTTTGTTTGTTTACATGTTTTTATTGTTCATTGCATTTGTGTCAGTCCTATAACATATTACAACAAGGTCATCATGGTTTTCCATATCATGGTGCATATTATTGTATGTTATATCAAAAATTAGGTTTCTTAATAAGTGGAAATCCATGCAAGTCTACTAACATGCCCCTATTCCTTATCAACAATTATATTATCATTTGTCACTCAATAATTATCCATACATTTCATCCTATCTAACTATCTATCTATACATGAAAAATGACTATGTGTATAAATCATAAAATCATGAGTGTCATAACATCGTATCCTATCACATCATATCATCTAAATCATCCACATTTATCATAATATAACATTAATGACATATAATCCATAAGTGACATCCATAACATCAAATCAAACATACACATATAATCAAGAATATATGTGTAATCCATAACATTGCATCGTAATACAAACATGAGATAATGAAACAAATCAAAATCTAAACATCATCATATAAATATAATGTCCACATATACAATATCCATGTCATCATTATACATAATATCCATCTACATCTATCAAAAAATCACAAACATATTTATCTCAAAATCATAAATGCAAAATAAGTGGTCAACACTCAATCTATCCTTTGGTAAGAGGACTCTTGGGTGGTGGACCTCCCACTATCTACACTAATGGCACTATCTTCACTAAGCATGCCCTTGTTTATCAACTCAACCACTCCACATATGATAGCACTCTCTATCAAACATGTAAAATTTCCTTATATATTTTTTGATAGTACATCACCTCCCTTATGGCATTTATGGTATCATAGATGGCCTTGTAAAGGCATTGATAGGTCATAATCAAGTGATCTATATCTCACTCACTTCAAAACCTCTATGTGTCTTCAATCAATCATGTCACCTCTATCATCAGGCAAGTCACCTCTGTTGACAATAGGGAAACCTATACATCATGGGTTTCCATCTATACCTGGTGTAGAAATGTACTAC
This sequence comes from Torreya grandis, assembly GCA_037957365.1. Classification (NCBI taxonomy): domain Eukaryota; kingdom Viridiplantae; phylum Streptophyta; class Pinopsida; order Cupressales; family Taxaceae; genus Torreya; species Torreya grandis. The sequence continues at coordinate 4,640,166 of JARHVA010000162.1, read as the reverse complement.
TACTCTTGCTTATTATCTTAGCCTCCCTAATATTTATCTCTTATCCAAGCCTCAGAATAAGCTTTACATCCTAGGCTTGTTATGATTGTGACAGCCTTTCCCCATCACCTTTGATAAACAATACCACTATCATTTATGTATCTACACCTATATGCACTTATATTGGGGATTTACTTGGTGATGAAATAACTATCGATACTATTGGTAATCCCACTAATACCCACACCAAATAATAAATTTTTTTATTTGGGATCCACCTCCATACCCACCTTCTTCTATTATATGTCCTAGAAAACCACCTACCCAAATGAGAGTGACACTTTGCCTTTCCCTCCATTGCTACCTTTGTCATGGAAAATTCCTCATAATTTCTCTAATCCTCTCTTGCAACATCTTTGACCTCTCATCTAACATTGTCAATCTAATCAGCTTGAGTTGGGCCCACTAGGTAGCATATCCATCAACCATTATGTCATATGTTATGCTTTCCCTATCATCCCACTATACACCTTAGAGCAATGACCAATCATTCATAACCACTCTAGAGTCTACCAGAGGACCCCAATATCAAACCTCCTTGGATACATGAATAAAATAATGCAACCCCATTAGGATATATTATTTTAGGCCAAAATGTTGTAGGACCCTATCTATCATGTAACACTTTGTCATTGCATAACCAAAGTAGTATAAATCATCCAAATAGTAAAATTGGATCCCCCTGTATGGACTCCAAACAATATTTTTTGGTTGTAGTTGGTCTATCACCTATATCTCATGATTTAGATATCCCATATGATGGGGTTGTGTGCTAACAATAACTTCCATCCATGTTATTGGATCATCATTATCTCACTACTTCCATGTACCCACTAATTGATCCACATCGATGTGATCAAAAGCCCATAATTATAACAAAGTGGAGGCCTTAATTCTCTTTATATCTTTATATACAATCAAATGAAGGTTTATGTACAACTAGGATAATACACGAGGGCCCTAAATTAATATTTTAGCATACTTCATTATATCTAAGATCATGTTCATGAATTTGATATAGAAAAATCAACTAGCCTTATTAGGAAACATAATGTCACTAATTATTTCCATAAGCACTAGGGGTAGTCGATCCATCAAACCCCCATTAGACATGCATTTAAATCAAGGCCATGTCCACATATTGGGATATCAATCAAGTCTTCCAGCCTTTATATCATTACCAATGGTTTTACATCCTTTCATAAATCCTCCATCCATGTATGGGGATATAAAATGTCCTCAAAACATCATCAATGGTAATTATCATCAAATCATTTGTTATATTAAATGTATTGGTATCTAAATTCTAATGCTCAGCCAACACAGTAAACAAAAATGTATCTTTCCTGGTCTTGGGCATCCATGCCACATGATATAGATCCACTAGCTCTAGGAGTCTGAACTAATCTACATCCAACTACATAACCAGTGTTAACACTACCAATCATTGCTCTTGAGCTATAAATATAGGTAGATGGTCTTATAATCACTAAAAAGTGATCATACTTAGTCATTTTGATCAAATTCATCTCAAAATCAACATTTCTAATGCAAATGCTAAATATGACATAAAATTTGTGGCATCTGTGTAGATGTCATGACATTTGTGAAAGTGTCACAATCACATAGACAACATGACTTCTAGTGTAGATGACACTAATCTAGTGCAAATGAAACTAAAAATCTAGAACCATTACAAAGCAAAAAAACATAAAAAACTAGGTAGAAACATCAAAGTTTGGGGCACAAATGATGTTTATGTGTATGCAGATGCAAAAAATAAAGTTTTACTCATAGCATTTGCATTTCAAATAAGTTTTTACCCCTAATAATGACTAAAAAACTCAAAATCATAAAATAAATAAGGTGCCTATTGGTATCCCACTCCCATCCCACCTTTGATGCTCTCTCACCTACCCACTATAGTGCTCATGGGAATGTATGTGATCCATTTTAGTAAGAAATCTAAGTGAAAAATGTAAAGTTTTTATATCAATAAGGCTAGGGCATGAATGAGCCATTTTAACCCTAATTATTCTCATCTTATCCCTAATTATCCTAATTACCTTTGTTTTCACCTAGTTTTCTCCATTTGTCCCCTATATTCTTATGTTTTTCAACCCTTCTCCTCCTTCAAGATCCCAACCATTTTTTTTACCCCCACATGCCCTCTTAAGGGGTCATCACATCATAAACTAATATTCATCACACATCACTTAGGGCATCATCTTACACTTGTTTTTATTCTTTTATATTCTTTAAAATTATGTCACTTCTAATTTTAACACCATTTCAAAGAATGACAAAATGTAGACATATCAATTATGCCACCCTAGTGTCATTATTTCTCATTATCATCCAATTAATAAAATTTTACACTAATATCACTAAACCCTAATTTAATTATAAAACCTATGTTGCTTTTCATTACACCCCTAATCTTATCATTACATTCTAATAACCCTAATCCCATCATTAACATCCCTAACCAATCTACTCTAACCACACTATCACCCCTAATCAATTAAACACATTATCCTATTACTTTACCCAATCCCACCAAAATCAATTTTAGAATAATTAATTAATTAATTAATGACATTAATTAGTTATTTTATCTTGATAATAAAATCCATGCATAATCTAAAATCCAAATTTTAAAATAAAAGAAAATAAAAAATCATAAAATCACTCCAAAATCTAAGATAATCAATCAAATCCCCAAAATCCAAGACAAGGGACAAAGCACAAATCAATCCTACTCCTCATTAACACAAATCCTTACATTATCAACCCCCCTCCCCATTAAATAGCCAACCCCTTCATTAAATAAGGATTTTGACTCAATCCTAGCCCTCCATCTCAAATGAAATATAACCATCCATTTTCCCTCTAAAATATCTATAAATTAAACCCATCACCCTCATTTCCAACAAGCCAAGTGAGATTAAAGATATTTTGTTAGTGTGAAATCAAGTTGTCCAAGCCATCCTCAACATCATCTAAGAAAATCATCATTCAAAAAAGGGGACATGATGTTGAATTGATTATGTCCATTTCATTAAGTAATCTCATCCATTTTTAATCTGAACAAAATCTACACAATGGGGAGCTCCTTATGATAAGTGAAGTTATGTTTTATTTCCTCATTTACTTAATTGGCACTGCATTACTTTGTTAGATTAGGAATTTAACATGTGTTTAGATTTCTTATGCGTTTTGTCTAGCTTTGTTTGTGTACACTATATACCAATTATGAGATAAATAACAAATGATAATGATGTAAACTAGATGTCTAATCATGCTCATGTCTTGATTTTGGATTTTTTAGAATATTTTGAATGTTTTTGTAGTTTTGAAATATTTGAATTTTTTGTAATTTTTGAATTTTTGAATAATTAAAAAAGACTAATAAATGAAACCATGGGTGTAAAAGTAGAATAAATGAGAGGAATCTAAACATTCCACAACATGTGTCAATGTAAACTATGCACTACAAATGATGACATGGTCATGTATAAACAACATGCCCCCACTATAAATGTTAATGCAACTAAAAATCATGTGGGAAAAAGAATATATATGTGGAAGAATGATTTGCATATTCTCATCTTTTTTAATGTACACTTTTATTTAAAATTATGTAACACGCATGTATGAGAAAAATAACACACAAAAGAAAGATTTTGCATGAATAAGTATTGTTTTGTTTACTAAAATTGAATGAAAGATTGAAAATTTTGATGTGTTAAGGATTTATTTTCTTAGTTTCTGATTTGGCTATGAAAAATGGTACAAGACAAGATCAATCAACTTAGGAAAATACTAGCATTCAATTTTTTATATTATTAAACGATGCTATCTTTGATATAAAAATGCAATTTACTTAGTTCAGAGTGTGAAAATAGCATGGAAAATGGCAAATAATGGTTATATCTATCATTGTCTTGGATTGTTTAGATATGGAAAGTGAAAAAAGAATAGGTAAGAGGTAAAAATTCACAAATATCCAAGGGCGATAATAATTCTATCAAATCGATCACATATCTAGAAGAAGGAGAATATCATGATGAAACAAATTAAGAAGCTCTATCCAACCAATTTTTTTATTATTTGAATGTTTTTTAATCTTTCACAATATTTGAAATTATAAAATTCTAACCAATTTTCCCATCAAGATTATATTTATAATAAGAATCTAATTAATTTAAGGAAGGATCACTTTTATGGATGAAAAGTGCTAGATTTGCAAAACTTAGAATCAAAAAATGCATCAGGGGGTGGGATGAAACTATAGGGATCACTACTCATTAATTTCATGTGGGAGGAGTAGTTATAGGTGATGTAGAATGGCTTAAAATTTGATAAGTAATGATATAATATTTTTAGAATGATTTAATCTTTTTGGAACATGATGATCTATATATTTCACCAATTTATAAGATGTTGCATGTTATGGTGTCTTTTCTAAAATTGACACTATTTATAATATGTTTTCTTTGTATAATTTTGCATTTTTTATGAATATAAATCTTTTGTATAGGTGAAAAAAATTATATGTGATTTGTTATTGAATGTGTATATTTATGCACTATGGTGGTGGATGGGGTGGAAGATGTACCATAGATTGTACAGGGTACTCATATATTATCCCTAAAATTGTGATCACTTGATTGTAAAGAATGTACTTTAGACATCTATATATCATATAAGGTACAACATAGAGATTTTGTAACCAAGGGCACCCTAATATCATGTCAAAGCCCCAAATATATTATATAACTATAAATGGATTGGATAATATAGGAGGACCCACCTGAAGGGGAAATATAATATTTCCCAATGTAGTTTGTTGTTAGCCATTGAACATCTTGACAATTTTAGATGTTGTTTTCATATCATATTGTGTGTAACCTAGTGAATGGATAATTGTCATTGTACATGCATTCTCACTTGATCCAATATTATCTAGTACATTATTATTGGTTTTTTGATCAATATGCTCATATACATAAGGCATGAAAATTAGAATCATCATCCACTATTTCATTATCATCAAAAGTAATCATAGGATGTGGTTGAAAAGTTTGATAGATTATATAAATAATTCCATATAATAGATTATCATATGACTCATGAGGTTAGTATACATTATAGGTATGATGCATTATTGAATTATCCTTATTTGTCTCATGATATAGAACTGGCTCACTGAAAATATTCAATTTAACATTTTCATCCTATTGAGGCTCGGTTTCCTTTATAATAATTCCTAGATTAATGACATTGTTACTAATAATATCTTGAATAAGATGTAGACACTATAATTTTCTACCATGAATATTTATGTCATTGCATATCATGGACCCCAGTTATTTCACCGTCTACCTTTATTACATTTTCCTACCATAAAAATCTCCATGATTACTATCATCCCCTCCCCACCACCATAATCTAATAAAATTTAAATAAAATCAATTCACCAAATCTCCTCAATAACTTATCTATACTAAAAATACCCATGAACAACTTAATATTCCTTTTTCCCAACTTATCCCTTGGTTAAAAAAACCCTACAATGGATTTTACAAAAATAGTAATGAATCATTAATAATTCCAATTATCATTAATAATCTAATATGATCACCAATGATTATATATACTTGAGTTGAATCCTCCCAAATGACCATTTGATTGGCTATAGAACGTCTGAAGAATATTCATATACATGACATACAAGAACTTTGCAACATTGATGCTTGGCTCTTTTGTTGATCCACACACAAGCCTAAAATCCCTGAAGATCATCTCCTAAGATTAAAATGTTCACATTCAAAACAATAACATTATCATAATTGTAAAAGATGTTTAAGGTAAGTTTTATCTTCTTTAAAAGCATAATTTAGTTTATTTACTTGTGTATGTCTATTTAGCCTTATCTTGATCTATAGATTATCCTAGCCTCTTTGAATCCTTTTCCTAGTCATAATTTTTATTATGAAGACATTTCATCAAAATCATTAATGATCCTTAGCAATTGATAATGATCCTTAATGATAAAAAATGATCCTTAACAATCGGTAACAATCCTTAATGATCAACAACTATCCCTATCAAATTCTATTCTTTTAGAAATCTGAATCAATTGTTATAAACCATAAGTAATATAAATATTCATAAACTAAGATATGCCTATGCTTCATCCAAGGGTGGAAATCTATGTTGTAGAGAGTGAAAATAGGGTTAGAGTAAGCATTTATAATCTTTATCTTTATCATTGTTAGCTTGATTGTGAGAAAATTGGGTTGACATCCATACTAGGAAAGCTTACCACTTCTTAGAATGGGTATCTTACCAAGAAACCCATTTTATTATCCTATTAATGCATTTTTTGTAAGTTTCTTGATGTGTGCATGTTTTCCTTCCTAACCAAAAAGGAGACCTCATGATCATTTGAAATCAATAGTGTGCAAATTTATCTCATAGGTATGCCTTATTCATGGCTAAAACCTTGTTCTTTTATGAGTTTTAGTGGTTCATTTATATAAATGAAACTTAACAAAAAACTACTTAAACATATTGGCATGCCAAATGGGACCCTTTTTTGGGCCTAGTAATTTTTTTCTTTATTTATTTCTAGTTATTTGTTTTAAACTAAATTTTAGTAAATTTTCCTTATTTTCATCACACACACACATATATCACTTTCTTTTTGGGTTTTAAAAATAACTTCATTCATATATTTGCATATGTAATTAGTGCACATAGTATAAATAGAAAGGGTAATCTACACTCCTAGTCACTTTATTCCTCTCACACACTACCAAATCACAAAACATCAAACAAGTAACTAAACCATCCTACCTATGTCCACCTACTTGGATTTCATCATCAATGGGGGAAGCCAACTTAGTGTTTTGGTCGAGTATAAAGAATTGGTGATTGGTATACTGGTAAATCCCCTAACACCCTTATTGTTTCAAGATTATGAAGTGAGGGGGTAGGACCCAATACTAACCTCATGCCATCACCAACATAGATTTAGGCCTCATGTACCCTTAGATATATTGAGGATACCATCCATAACAAACTTGAAACTAAACTAGTGAACTTTTAGGCCACCTTAACTTTGGCATTTGACTAAGTTGGTTAGCCTAGAGATAGGTCTTGAACAAGGTAACCCCTTGGAATATGAAGAGACATTGTCAAATTAAGCTATACATTTTCTTAGATAGGTCCCATGTAAATCCAAACACCTTGTCACATTTTAAATCTTAATTTAATTGCATTAGGATCATTTGTTTATAATGTGTGTTTTTATTTTACTTAAAGTAACAAAATAAATTAAAATATAATTTTAGCTTAGCAATTTATTATTCATTATAATACATGGATTTGACTTGAACACAATCTTAAAAGTAAATAGATCCACCCTCATCATCTTCATCAATGGAACACATCCCAAGTCCCCCTAGTTCTTTTGGGTCCATCAGAGGGTATCCCTTAATAATATGCACAAGGGGATCCTAAATTTACCAGTATCTTGGACAATAATCCAATAGATCTTAGTCATTATCTTACATCATGAGCCACACGCATCCCTATTTCTACCTTTGATCATTCCTCCCAATTAATGTATGGCATGCCACTAGAAGGACAAAATGAACACTCATTTTTAGTAACCATGGTCTTAACCTCTATCCATCAACCACTATCAGTATCCATTGATCCTCTTATAAGTTCCATCTTAACCACCAACACTAACATATCATAAACTATGGTTAATCAATGACCACTAGTATCTATCAATCCTTCTACAAGTGTTTTCCAAACCCACAACATTTTCATATCATTCCCATATCTAATCAACCACCCTCCTCTATTCAAATATTGTTGGTTTTGATCCCTGCATATCTTTCTCCTATCCTGATGAATGTAACCACAATTCCCCAACATCCAACTTAGTCATCACAACCCATTAAACAAGTGCCACTATGTCAACCTCTTACAAGTATACCTCTTCAACAATAGTTCTTACCACCATTATCATATCAACACCTTGCCCTATCACAACCATTTATGGGAACCTTCCTTAATCCAACTCACCAAAGACCATACCTCTTATATTCTCATAATATGCAACCTCATCTCAACCAATCATTGACACATTAGTTGGCTATCCTCAATTATATCCATTTCCCACATCACTTCCCCCTCAACAACATTTACATCAAAAATATATTCCACCAAACATTCTAGGTGGTATACCTTGGTATAGCACTCAACCTAACCTTATTCTTGTTCTCATGGATAAAATGATAAACATTGAGACTTGTACCTCTAGATATATAAACATACTCTCATATGAGAAAATATGTAATGAACCCATTAAATTGATCATTCCAATTAGACCATATCTGGCATAATGGGAAGTGCCTAAATTCAAAAAATTCTAGAACAAGGAAGACCCTCAACAACATATCAAGGCATTTAGACATGCATGTTATCTCATAGCCTATGGTGATGCCCATCTCTTGAGAACATTTCCCATGTCACTAGACAGACTGGGTCTAGATTGGTATAGTGCCATTCCTCAGCATTCTTTATTTTCCTTTGGCCAATTAGCTCAAATCTTCCTAGAACATTTCTCAATTAATATTTCAAGGAAATTAATTCTCTTATTTATATGCCATTAATTAATTTTAATATGAGTAAATTCTAAACTTTTTTTTAATATGGAAGGGTCTTATAAACCAACTCTCCTTTTCCCTCCCTTAATTTGAGCTAATTTAACTATTTACTAGGTCATATATGAAACACATTTCATCTACACTTCAATTCTAATCATTCAAAACCTTTGATGAGGCTTTTACCATGGCTCATAACTTGGAAATTTGGGCCCTAAAAGAAGGAAAGGTTAAACTAAGTAAAAATAATTTTAAACTAGAGTCTTCTAAGGGGCCTAATAACCCTAAACCAAAATGAACAATAAACATTGTTGTCCTAAAAGTATCCCCTCTACCAATAATAAATCAATTGAATCCTTCCACTTCTTAGACACAACTTCAAAAAACACCAATGGATTTCCACCCAAGAAATACACACCTTTAGGAGAATCTTATGCTCCCATCCTTGATAAACTTTTGAAAGCATCAATCATCAGTCTCCCTCTAATTAGGCCTATTGATGAATCTCATCCTAAACCAAATTAGTATAAATAAAATGAATTTTGTGGTAATAATCACATACATAGTCATGAGGTTGACAGATGTCGATACTTCAAGATTCTGGTCTAAAATTTTATCAATCAAGGAGAGCTTCAATTAGATAATCCTAACGCTCCCCCAAATCAATACCTTGATATTATCATACAACAATTTTGAAACCACCCATCCACATAAAATTCTATGCAAATAAATACTGAATATCCTCAAAATTAGGGAACCCATATGATTAATACTATTCATGATCAACTTCTACTTGAAAAATCAATAGAGTGCCTAAATTGTATTCTAAAATACTAAAACTTCCAAACCTCCTTATTTTGGGTATCTTAGATAAATAACAACCCAATATAATTAGACCTGCATCCATCATCCACTCTAACCTTCCTAACCTCATTACATGGAATCTCCTAGAAGAAATATCATTTAAGTATGCTCAAAACTGCATACAAAAGACATAAAATAAAAAGGTTGGCCCAACCAATTGGAGTCCATCTAAAATTATTATCTTAAAATTTTGGAAACTTCCTAATAGGTTCACCAAATGGTAAACATAAAATACAAAGGTGCAAAAATAAACATGGTCTAAAATCCAACATCCTAAAAGACTGTGAAATCACACCATGACCCATTTATGGGATCTTATTCCAGTATCATCAATCAACTTATATAGGCCTCCCTCATCTCATTTCCACCAATAAAACCTTTCAATCCTCAAATCCAAAAACCATCATGATATAGGGAAGACAAGGTGTGCACTTACCATGGTATGCTAGGACATGACACCAAGAGTTTTAATGCTCTCAAAGCTATAATCCAATATCTCCTAGAATATGATGACATCTTAACCAAATAAATTTGTCTCAGCCCTTTCTATAATCAAAAGATAAAAGGTACAAACATTTGGGAACTTGGTAGATTCAGGCCTTAGATCTTACACAGGAGATACTAAAACAAGCACCAATAGAAATGAACAATATCCCTGACTCCACCCATGATGGATATTTTTTCAACGTCTCCTAAAGCCATCCAAATAATAATAACTCAGTAACTTTAATATACTACCCATTCTTGAAAATCGATACAAAACACATAGCCACACAATCTCAAGCATATGGCCCTAAAGATAAAAATCCAAACAAGTTCAAAATCTCCATCTCAGGGAACCTCACTTATACTACATAATATTTGAAACCATCTACTCCAAAACCAAAAGTATCCATCCTAAGATAGCCCAAAATAATTACTCAAAATTAACACAAATAGCACTCCTAAAATAACTCTATCAAATGCCTATAAAAATATCCTTATACAAGTTTATCCAAAACTCCCCACAACATCATCAAGCTATGATATAAGCACTACAAGCGATTCAAGTACATCCAGATGAATCCCAACCTTTTTCAACTTTTATTGGAGCCTTAAAAACATCCATATCCATCATATTTAATGATTCTAAAATACCCTTACTACAACCTAAAGAGTAAGATCCACCTCTATTCATCACCACCTATGTTAGTCAAATTGGGATCACGAGGGTCATGATTAACAATGGATCTAGAATCAATATCATCTCATCACATGTTTTTAAACAACTCCAACCACTAAAAACTATTATGGCCTAATCCCTATCCATATTATGAGCTTTTAACGACATGATGGCCCCTATAATAATAATTGTCACCCTCCCCATATAAATAAGTTCCCATACCCTTCTTGAGCTATTATGTATGGTAAAAGGGGAATTCTAATACAATATCTTACTAATACACCCCTAGATCTGTGATATGCATTATATCCCCTCCACCTTACATTGATGCCTAAAATATGAGCATAAAGGCAAAATACATACTATCCCAGTAAACCCCCATCCATTTAAGACTTGTAATTTGACCTATTAACCTAATGACATCTTAATCCCCTTATAAAATATAGCTCCATCATCATCAAAAAGTGAAGCATCATCAAGTTCAGTAATCCCTTCATCTCAAATTCCTAATAATGATTCCCTCATATCCACACTCTAACAACTCTAATTAGGGGATATCAATTATTAATGCATAACACCATTCCTACTCCCTAAGAGTATGGGCACCCTAAAAAATAGCATGCCTATAATCCCAACTTCAGAGAGGTCATCCCCTTCGATCCTCCTCATCTCTATATCTATTTAATCTATGGGGGCATCAATCAATCCTCCTCATGTCATGATGCCTAGTGTCTTTCCTAAATAAGCCACACTTTGCTTAGACCTATCTACAATGATGTGCTATAAATTAACATGTCACATATATGGAGAGAAGTAAACGAGGGAAGTTTTATCTAAATTGGTTTGGATCATATGTTATTACTCAAAAATATGGATCTAGGGCATATCACTTGGCCTCTCTTGAGGACAAATCCAAATGAGATCATCTTAATGCTTTACATCTATGTCCTTCATATTTTTAATGATCTTTAATAGCCATAATTAGCATAGGTTTTCCCTTGACTCATACTCCTAAACAAACCCGTCTCACAAAACCATCCCCCTCATCCTCAAGAATAAGCTGATAATGATATCAAATTATGTGGTAATCTATCAAAACATTTATCCTAACCTTAAATATGAACACCTTGGCTTTGTTCATAACATGTTCTAAATGGAAAAGTTTTTCCTATATCTATAAGGAGACCCAAATCATTATTTCGCAATCCCTCATATCTACCAAGAAAGATTATCTAGGATGAAAATATCATCATTTGTGATAGATTTGTCTTTAGAACTATGACCCTATCCAACACTAATCTAATCCATGTCAAAACCCAATCTAGGATATACACTTAAAAATATCATTTCAAAAAAGGGGGAGATTACAGACTACTCCCTTGAAGGATAACTACTCATAAAATATTCAAAAACATATCCAAAATTATAGACCACTCCCTCAAAGGATGGCTATCCAAAAATGTAAATAAGAAATTTTACCACATTAATCAGTTTTCTTATCATAAAATTAGCAAACGTGCCCTTAAAATCTCTAAGCTACAATCAAACAATATCCCAAGAAAGTTTCCCATATGTATTATGAAAAAATGAGAAATAGATTTGAAATTCACACAGTAAGCTATAATCTACTCAAAATTCACAAAATCATCAAAAGGGAAAGAGATTGAAAGCAATCAAAATTAATTATAACAATCTTACCATCACTTTGCCTCCTTGAGGCTTCCTTACAAGATCATAGATGTTGTTCCTATATAATTAGATTAAAATATGTTGGATTGTAAGATAAAATGGCTTCAAAGTTTAGGTGGATGCAAGAGACTATAGCTATAAATGAAAACAAAGATTATGGATACAATATGATAACTAAGAGAGCATGGAGATTATGCAACATTGAGGGTTTCTAATTGTTCTAGCCAAGATATTTGTATGTCTAGTGATAAGGGTAGTGAAGGGAATAAAAGGGAATTTAAATTTCCCAAAAGTTCTCTAGATTTAGAGCGTTCTAAAGAGGTGGGATAAGTTGCATGAAGTTTCTAGAGTTATATCACTCTAGACTTAATTAGGAATTAATGAGTATTATATGTGGGATTAAGATGGGATTTAGGAACTAGGTTTTTAGGAAAGGTTGTGGGTAGGTGGATAGGGGGCTGTTATTAGTTTTGAATTTTAAATTGACAAGTCAGCATGGAATAGGATTATCATGTTAAGGGGATATTAATAGGATAAGTAATGGATAAATTAATCTAATGTGGGATATGTAAAAGGTTAGCATGGTATAGTAAATATGAAAAGAGGGGGGGACTAGATTATTAATTAGGAAAGGGTTGGTTAGTAAATTTTTTGATGAAATTAGACATGATAAATGGAAAGGTTATATGAATGACTAAGGTGAGAAAATTAGCATGCATACACTACTCTGATCAACTTTCTCAAAACTTGTAGAATTCCCACATTGATCAGTCTATGCAACAATGATATGGATTACCACAAAAGGGCCTTAAAGTCACTAACAAAAAGACTTAGCTCTCAAACACAAGATAGGTATTACTTCCTAAATTTAGAATCATGTGAAGTCAAGGTCATATCAATTTCCTTCTCAACTAAGGGATCTTAAGATTGATTGACACAAGACTATTAAAACACTTATTAGCATTGAATAAAGGATTCACATGCATATATTACAAAGAGACCATCTTTGGTTACAATCCAAACCATTAACAAGTTAAGAACCTTCTTTTTTATTTTTCATAAAAAATCATAATAAAGCATACCTAGTTATTATTCATCATTTGATAAGCACAAAATATTACATAATCCAAACCATCAAGAGCATATATAACTTCATATCAATTTCCATAATAAATCACATAACATTATAATAGTAAGACCATCATATCAACATCAAGATATCAAAATTAAACAAATTCATATGGCACACAACCTAATATAACTTTCCATCAATATACAATCACATAACATCTTAATAAACACATAAAAAATTTATAACTCATAATCATGTCACTATCGTAAATAAAAATCATGAATCCATCATATACACTCCAATAGATGTCAACTTTTTTCTCTAACACTTTGATCAATCACAATCCAATACAAAAATGATGTGGACTACTCTATATATAGTATCCATGACAGTTGAAGTTAATCATCTCAATCAACATCGATTAGAATAAAGTCACTATTGATCCCTTAAATTAGCATTGATCCACCTATTTTTCACTCTAATTACAACTTTCACAATAAATAGTTTTGCTCTAAGACTAAAACAATTACCCCATTACCACTATAATATTTTACATAACACCTTAGGTTCATAGACATTGACCCACTCTTGGTCCCATAACTTATACTAGCTTACACCCTATTGGGAACATATCTCATGTAGATCCCAAGAGTGTACTTCACTGTGAGACAACCATATATAAGTGGAACCCCTATTTTTCCATAATGAATGATTTGGTTAGTCCCCCTATCACTTATTCTCTTGGTATCCCATCTCATTTTTATATCTCATTTGTTCACAATTTTGGTAATTTTTTTCATGTCTACCCTGGGGCATTTATGTATGTAATACCCTTAGTTTTTTAAGCACAAAAATTTACTCAATCAATAAGCCCACATCATTGGCACCCATTTTTTTAGTGATTAGATCCTTATCTTATCCTTTACTCCAATTTTTCAACCCTATCACCAACTCCTACCACACTGACTCCTAGTTTGAGGGGGAATACCTCCTCACACACCTGAAGCATTAAAACTCTCTTGGTTTTTATCCCATGGTTGGTTTCTATCAACTACTAAACAAAGAATGGAAAATGTAGACACTATCATTTTGTACCATGAATATTTGTGTCATTACATGTTATAGACCCCTTAGCTATTTCACCATCCACCTTTTTTACATTTATCCACCATAAAAATATCCCTAGTTACTAACCTACCCTCCCAACCACATGTAATATAATAAAATGTAAATAAAATATATTAACCAAATCTCCCCAATAACTTACCCACGATAAAAATCCCCACTAACAATGTAATATTCATTTTTCCTAACTTATCCCATGGTTAAAATAACCCTACAATGGATTTTGAAAAAATAGTAATGAATCATTGAACAATTCTCATGATCATCTATAATCTGATAAGATAGCCAATTATTATATATACTTGATAAAAATCCAAACAACCCCTTGATTGCCTATGGAATGTCTAAATAATCTTCCTATGCATGATGTATGAGAAATTTACAACACTAACGCTCATCTCTCCTATTGATCCACACACAATATTAAAATCCCTAAAGATTGACTCCTAAGATTCAAAATTTTGCATTACAAACCATAACATTATCAGAATTATAAAATATATTTAAGGTAAGTTTTATCTTCTTGAAAAGTGTAATTTAGTTTATTGACTTATGTATGTCTATTTAGCCTTATCTTGATCTATAGATTATCCTAGCCTCTTTGAATCATTTTCCTAGGATGTAATTTTTCTTATTGGGACATTTTATCATAATTGAAAATGATCCTTAATGATCATTAATGATCCTTCATGATCGGTTATGATCCCTTTCAAATTTTGTTCTTTTAGATATTCGAATCAATTATTACAAATCATAAATAAGCATTTGGTCTAACCCTATTTTCCACTATTTTCAACATGGATTTCCACCTTTAGATGAAGTATAGGCATATCTTAGCTTATAAATCTTTATCTTTAACAACATTTGTAATTTATATATTTATCATTATTATCTTGATTATGATGCAAGTGGGTTGACATCCATATTAGGAAGCTTACCACTTTTCTAAACTAGTATCTTACCAAGCAACCCACTTTATTATCCTATTAATCCATTTTTTGTCAAGTTTCTTGATGTGTCCAAATTTTTATTCCTAGCCAAAAAGGAGTCTATGTGGTCACTTAAGATCAACGGTACATAAATTCATCTCATAGTTATAACTTATTCATGGCTAAAACCAATTATTTTATGAGTTTTAGTGGTTAATTTACATAAAGGAAACTCAACAAAAAATTACTTAAACATAAGGTGTCTGAGGCGTAAACATCTTTTAGTATAGTGACCGTTGCATCTATGTTAATCATAATATTCATTATTATCAAATTATTGACTTTGAATTATACTCATGTCAACCTTTAGTGGTGGAGGTAGATAAATAATATTTCACTTCATTAAATTTTTAAGCAATTTATGAAGACATTTTGGTAATCTAAAGAATTACCGCTTTGGTTGATCTAATAAAACTAGCTTGTTAGAAGATTGAGATATTGCATTAACCATGATATTTGCATCAAATTTAGCATCTATTGGATTAATTTTATAATATGGTTTGCTTTGAAACTTCATTGTGAAATTTAAATTAGATACAAGTGCATGTTTGATCTTGTTCAAAGCAATAAGTTTGAATTCTCTTTCTCTTATTGTATGACAAAGTTTCTCAAATCATCCAAATTTCATGAAAATAATTGACTCCTACAAAGGTGCAAGTAAACTTTGTTTTAAAATATCTTGTTTTTAATTAACTTCCAAGGTGTTAGTCATTTTGGTAAGCATGGTCTTGTAATGATGTACATAATCACTAATAGACACATTAGTTCCTTACTTAATCTTATCAATTTTCACATAAGATAGAAAAATGCTTAAGAAATTAATCCGCTAGTGGTTTGTATGCTTTGATTGACTAAATAGGTAGATCAAAAAACTAATGCAAGTCATAATATTTTAGGCTTATTGGAAACAACTTAATTATCAACTTATCATTGAAATCATAACCCAAACATGCAACATGAAAATATCAAAGATGTTCTATATCTCTTTTACCTTCATATAGTGGAAATTTAGGAGTTACAAATCTTATAGTTAAATTATATGCTACAATATTAGGTGTTAATAGATTATGAAGCAAGGCTTGAGAATCCATTAATTGGATAAATTTTTATATACCTTGCTTTAACTACAACACCGTAGCATGCAAGGCTAAAATAGTTTCACACAAGATTTTGTAGTAGGCAAGGTAGGTGATGGAGTGTGCGTAGATATCAAAGGAAATGTATGAGTCATTTAGTTAGGCATGGGCATAGATATATTTTGTAATCATTGTGTTTTACATAAACCTAAAGGTGTAGATGCGATAGTAGTATTGATAGTATAAGTAATTACACATATGTTACAATTTGTAAACGGTGGATCAATATTACCAACAAAATCATTTTATTCTTCAAATGTGCTAGCATGATCATGTTTATTTTGTTCTTGGTGAGTTATGAATTATAAAGAGTCAATTTCATCTGGGTGGGAATCAAGGTATTCACCAAAATATTTTGAATCAATAGGATCAAATCTATTATTCTTAGTAAAATTAGGTTCATGGGTTTTGTCATTTTATATGGTCATAATAATCCTATCAAGAGGTTGCATAGTAAGATTTATATAATCCTAAATGTATAATTTCCCTTGTTCCCATGTCATACTTGACTTTAAATTTTTTTTCATTAATGGTGTTTATATATTTTAATGTGTTTTGATTCATTTTATTACATGAATGTTAATGATTTTTTTGATTAGGGGAAGACAACATGCAATGAAAACTAAGAGAGCTTGAAGAAAAAAATATTCATTCAATATAGCCACAAATTATCTACAAATTGAAAATTAAGTAACAAAAAATCAAAATTTAGATCCTAGAAAAATGATTTTGTTTGTGTATGGAGATTAGTAAATCCCTCTGAAATCTAAGGTCAAAAGAAAGTGCTTTTAATGTTAGCTATTAAATATGAAGTTCAACAAAAATTATTTAAGTGTCAAATATAATATCCAAGGTTGAAAGAAATTTTTTTAGTGTGAGATATTAGGAACTTATCTAAACTATAGGGAAAAAAAATTGAAGCAATGCTTGAATAAAATATAGGTTCATCAATATGTTTTATCACAATGTGGAATTAATTGGTGTATTAACTCTAATTAAGATAAAATGAATATAAGGTGTAAAATGTTTTAAAATACCATGCAACTCGCAGAATGAAGGCAAAGTACTAGAATTGAAAAATCATGATTGAATGAAAGAAGGCTAATAATAAACTACACAAAATACTTGTCTATTTTTTTTGGTAACCTAACTATGTGAAACTATAAAGTGGTTGGAACTAATCAACATATATAACAGTGATTGTGAATTTAGAAAGTGGATGGAACTGATCAACGTATTTGATTTTGATTGTGAAATTAAAACTATGATTATGATTATTCAGGGTAAAGAACCTCAAGAAGTGGACATGATAGACTAGCACTATTGTCCTCCACTGGTCAATTTTCTCATCTACATAAAATTAGGGAAATTAGGGCATAATCATCTATGCCATATTGAAACATGTATGTGTGCATAAAATTTATCTTGGGACATGTGTGAATGACATGTAATTAAATTATTCAAATATAAAACCCTAATAGGGCTTGTAATAGTTAAAAACTTAAAAAGAAAAAGGGGGAGAGTAATAGGTTGAGATGAACCCAATCACCCCCATGATGATTGATCATTGCCTACATATCCAATAATCTAAATATGAAAATCAAGACCATGTGGTTCTCCCACTTAGAGTGTTTTGTGTAGAAACCTAAATTTGATAAAAACTTTTTCAAACTATATATTTTTTTACAACCTTGCTTATTAGGACTATTGATGATGAACAAATGGATTATTGGCCTATTATATTTTAATTCTTAAGCTCATTTCTCTTGTTTATCACTTAAGTGTATTTTATATTTATATTTCACATTTTCAAATATACTTTAGGGATCCCCAATATCATTATATGTCTTTATATATTTGTTTTGTGGCTTTTAAACAAGGTCACGCTTTATGGGCAAGGATGCACTATAGCCCTATCTATGGAATTCAGACTTATCCCAACGTGATTTTTGGAAGTGTTTAAAATTTCTATGTCATTAACAATATGTTTTTTGACAATTCGTATTTTCAATTTACACACTAATAAGTGCCTAAATTTGAATTTGAGAGTTATATATAAGCAAGGGTCTTGTTGAGAGTCATGCATGAATCTCTATTGTCACAAAATTTGTACAAAGTTTACATCTACTTATCTTTGCTAAGATAATGATTTATTTATAGGATTCAAAGATAAATACATCATTTTCATGTTTTTTTTCCAAAGGTAAATATCATCTAATCGTGCATCCATCATTACACACATACACCTAGGTAGGATAACTACATCGACTTGAGGCTCTTTTGGTCTATATAGGTAGCACTTGGATTACATGGGGTTTTTTGAAGATATCTCAACTATTCCCCTTACCTATTTTGTATTTGTTTTTTATTTAATTTATGTTAAATAATTATATTTATAATATTTTAGGTGCTTTTGTGTGACATATCAACACCCACAAACAATCAATAGACCATTTTTGACATATGCAGGTACCTAAGTAATAAAATCACTTTCATAGTCATATAGACAAGGTTGTAGTTCACCCTTGTCTACCCTAGCATGACCTTATCCCAATGCATTTAAGGATTATATTTCTATGTGTGACACACTTTAGAGATCCTTTCATTCAGCTCCACATCAATGATCTACTACACAATTATCAAATGTCAGATTTAAACTAAGTTCATACATTTATTTGCCAAATTACTATTTATAACTCATTTCAGTTTTTGAAATTTATTATATTTTACATTCATATTTGGTATATTCTATGAATTTGAATCAAATTCAAATAGTTTAATGTTTAATATATTTATTTTATTAAATCAAAATAACCATTTAACATTATGGTGAACTCATGATTTTTTATTAGAACACTGCTTGTTATTTGCTTAATTTTTGTCCTAGGATTTCATAGGAATTTTTTAAATTTATGACATTGAGATAAACAACCTTCAACTTTGGATATAAATACAACTACATGATCCAGTATTCTTCAACCTTGGATCTTAATTTGAAATTGAAAAAATTGTCTTCTCACTTTGGATAACATCTAACATAGAAGCATTTTTTTGACCTCTAGTTGATATTTTTTGATCCTATACACAAAAATCTTCAACTTTTATTTTCTCTTTATTTTATATGGCTTGTTTCTTTTTTTTTATCAACTATATTATGGTAACTTAAAATAATGTCAATAGTTGTTTTTGGATAAGTGATGACCTATTTTACTAGCATCATAAAGTGACAGATATTATCCCAATGCCTAGGCCCTATAAACTATTATATAAGTATTTAAATTTCCTTATACCTCATGGTATATTTTAAATGCCTAAGGTCCCTTATTTACACCATATGTAGCCTCTTTACCTATTTGACTTATGGTGCACTTGAGAGGAGTGTAGCACCCATGTAACTTACTCTCACTGTACCCTTAGAGACAAGATAGTGTGCTATAGGAATGATTTAGCCTTTATAGTTAGTGCTCTAAAATATTGGAATAACACTCATCTATTAAAAAATAAGTATATTAGAGATCTAAAAAAATCATTCAAATGCTTTCCTATTTCACCCATTATTTTTTCTTGGATTGTATTCATAGTTAATAGATATTTCTTACATGCATGATTACTTGATACCAATACATGTTTTATTTTTTGTATTCAAAATTCATTATATACATAATGGATAGTTAAATTAAATAAGATAATTATGTTCATCCTCTAGACAAGTTGTCCTCTACTCATGTTATTTCTTTTACTTATGATGATGAATGGACAAACCATCAAAAGCAAAAACTTATGGAAGAAGCATATATCAATGATTGTGATTTTCATGATGTAGCAATGAATAGACAATTTGATTTTGATGAAACTTGGGAATAAGAGTTAATATAAATGAATATCCAATTTGAACTTGAGGAGAAAAATTTACCTCTTGACGCACCTCTAGCTTCTTCTTTGGATCTCCTTCAGTATTCCTCTTTTGATCCCTCTTTGAATCCATCTATAAATTCCTATATTAATTTACCTTTAGATTTCATTCAGTATCATTTTTCACCTTATTCCTTGAATGTTAATTTTTAGCATAAAGATAATTCTAAAAATTAATATCTACTCTCTCTTAAATTTAAACCTACAATCAAAAAGGAGGAACCTTATCCTTACACACCTAACTTATATTTATACCTTGCTAATGTACTTTGTCACATTCACACTTATAAAATAAATACACAAAAAATATACATAAGTAAGGATGATGTTTTTCATGAAAAATTTACCACTTCTCCTTCCCTTGAATTTTAAATGAATACTAATAATAATTATGTTATCTATTTTCTTTTTAAAATAGTGGATATTAAGCCTACATGTCATAGCTCGTCCCCCTTATTGACCAATGAGAATGAACTTACTTCCTCTTCTATTAGCACTTCACAAGATACAATTAACAATAATGACAACCACTTTAACACATGTTATTTCCACTTTAACATCATGATTTTCTTCACATGATGTTGCTTTTACATCAAAATTTAATTATCTTAGCATAAAGTTACCACATGATAACAATACTAGTGAAAATTATTTAAATAATATCAACCAATATGATGTAAATGACTCATAGATATCCAACAACTCTCCCAAACAAAGTAAAATCCTCTCCTTATATTTTATTGTACTATTATAAATAATGTTCCAATGGCTAAAATCAATAATATAATTCAAACCTTAAATGAACTTCTTAAGAACCTCAAGATACCTTATCATTAATGCTTGTTGTAAGTGATTTTCAAGATAAAGTACATCACTTATTCTTAGAGAGTAAGATGTAACATGCTTGGGATGAATCCAATGTAGTCCATGGTAATCCTATTATGTGTAATATTTTGTAATCACCTTTACCTCCTAACTTAAAAATGCCTAAATTTTCTATATTTGATGGATTTGGGTACCCTTACCTTCATCTATAACTTTTTGTGAAACCATGAGTGCTTAAAATGATAGTCAAATGTTATTATAATTATGTATTAATATTCTTATGGGGAGTGTATTTGCTTGGTTTCATTACCTCCTAGTTGATCCTTAAATACCTATCTAGATCTAGAAGAAATTTTCTTGATATAACATATTCAAAATATGGGACCTAGTGTAACTTATGAGAGGTTACCTTTTCTGCATGAAGGCAAATCCAAGCAAGTTTGTAACTAATATTTAAGATTTAAGACTTGTGGGTATCAATTAATTTCTTTTTCAACTTATTTTGAATTCCAATACATTTTTTATAGAGGTATTATCTATCCATTAAAAGTGAATCTACTCTATCATACTTGTGAGTCATTTTTAGCTCTTTGTTATGAGGCCTTAGCATTCGAATAGGAAATGGGTCTTGTTCAAGTATCAAACAATATGCCTGGGAAAATTGAGTTACATAGAAAATATCCACATAAAAATTTCAAATCATCAAAAATTGATGCAAATATTCCCAATAAAGTGAAAGAGTTAAATTAAAAATTTCCTTCTAAAAACATGCACGCTAAAGAACTCCCTGATAAAAAGGCTCGTCTTGGTTTTAATAATCCAGTGCATAAATTTAAATCCACCTTTGAAAAATTCAAAGTCCTACATAAAGGAAATGAATCCATTCATAAAGTTATTATACTCATTCCTTTACTCCAATGAAGTTGCAAACACCAAAATTTGCTTTCAAATATCACCCACATGATATTTTGAATAAATTATTGAACAAAAAGTTAATCAAACTACCCCTAATTATTATTACCCTCTTTATCATTGTAAAAATTAAAGGGACAATTATTTTTTACATATCATGGCATTAATGGATGTGACAAGGATTATTACACGCTACAATAAAATCTGAAATAAAATGTAAATAAATAAATTTATTTATTTCAAAAAATTGATAATACACTATACTAGTCTTCATTTATGTCTTCCAAATATCCAAATGTTAAACAAAATATTTTTGAAAACCCTCCAATACAAGATACAATGGTTCTAAAATATTTTATTAATGACAAACATCAAGCTAAAGATACCATTAATAATTCCCAAATTAACAATATAGGCAATGAAAAAACATTAACATCAGAGGTGTTTAATTTATAAATTTTACAAACTTCAAAAATGCCAACTAAGTTGGGTACAAAAGTATGGATTCCTAATTTAAATCAGTTGTAGATTGAGAAAAATGAAATACATATGCATAATGAATCAACTACTACAATTATAATCAATAAAATAGTAACTAATTATTTTGCATTCTTGTTCTCATCAAGTGGGCAATTTAATTAATTTTTACTACCAAAATTCCAAAAAGGGATAACATGAACTAGTTATAAATATATGAATTCATACCAATATAACATGACTCATACATAAGCATAAATGAAACTATCAAATATATATAATATTAAAGTAAAAACATAAATAAATACATATTTCAATCAATAATTGGGCCATGGCCATAAACAGTCAATGCATAATCAATATCAACATCCACATCCCTATCATCTATCAAAGGTGCCTGAAAGGTCAAAACACCACTAGCATCTCATGTCTTAGATCTCAATATCCTCCTATCATGGGCCTCATAGGCCACCAAGTGATCTCAAATGGTCACATTCTCTTTCTGAAGTCAGACATACTTAATAAAAATACTCATACCCAAATCAAATGACACAATGGGTAAGGAAGTTTGTTGTTAGGATAGCTCAACTTGAAGTTGATCCTTCTCAGCGACTAAAGCATCCATCTCCACTCTAACTTCCTCTAGATTAGTAGTCATCTTCTCCAAATTAGCTTTCAGTCACATGTATTTGGTTGTAGTAATGGAAGCTCTATCAAACAATGGGGCACGTGGCCTTGCCACATATTCCTTCTCCACAATACACTCAGGAACTAAATTATTTGGCACATGTATTATTAACACAATAAATGACAAAGACTCATCATCTCCTAAATCCATAAAATAAATAATATCAATATCTAATTAATTATTATAAATAGTATATCAACATGTTATATATAAATATTACCCAATGCTCTAGGAGCCTCTAGCCCTACTGCTACTAGACCTACTATTGCCATAGTTGGGAATGATGGTGACCACCTATGTTAGACCCACCATTGTGCATACTAATTAGTAAATCTTACATGAAAAAAATGAGGGACATGTAGCAAAACATCCCTCGTATTCATAATTAGTGGAGATATCTTTTTAGACATAAGTTGAGCTCACTCCCCCTCTTGTGTGAGAGCCCTAACTACTTACAACCATATAACTGATATTAGTGGCATTGCCTAGACCATACCAAATTATTGGGTCACATGATCCATTTGAAATTTATAATACACACCTATAAAATGGTCATGTATTTAAAATTTAACCCATATCTACCGTAACTCTATGGCATCCTCTCTCTAGCCATCAAACTTGTAGTAAGGCCTCTATCTCACATCTATTGTTGATAAATGATCTAGAATGTGTTCAAAACTCCATGGTGCTCATGTGTATCACAAAACCCATACTATCCCATCCCTACATGTACCTATGAGGATGGGCCCATCTAGTTAGTGGCACTCTAACTGGACAAATCACTACTATGTGCTCATAGGCCCAATAGTGTAACAATATAGTTGAGCCAAGTCCATCGCCAAACCCTTCCCATGTGAGTCTATGAAAATATATATATATATATATATATATATATATATATATATGGGCCAATAATGTCAGACCCAAAGAGTACATAGTGTGATTTTATTCAATAATAGGAATAATATCCACCATATTTTATGAAATATAAACTCCCCCACCATCCACAAAAATAAATGCAACTGATAATCCACACAAAATTTTATGCAACTGTGGAACTTCAAAACTACAATATTTGAAACAAAATAGAAGTGTTTTCAAGAGCATATCCACTATCTCTCTCATCACCCTAATATACACCACATGTCCTCCAATGTGAAATTCATCTCACCTGTGGGTCACCAAAAAGTATAAGTATCTGAGTTTCACCACTCAGCTAAGGCTATCATGATGTGCATATCATATTAAATTAGGTATAAAAGACCCACATCCCCTTAACTTTGTGTCATCTATAATATAAATCTCATCTACTGACAAAGGGAGCCCACACATGGTTTACATATTATTCTCATTGTGAAACTCTCAAGCTCTATGATCTCCCTATAACATCAAATACAATAACACAAAAATGTCAAAAATTACACTCAATCATCATCACATATTAAATTATTTAATTTGATTTATTATTAATACACGACCATGTTTTTTTGGATAAAATCATAGACATGGCTTCACTAATCAAGAAAGGGATGTAAAAAATATCGCAGAACCCAAGGTAGGGTTGCGAAGAGTCTAGACAAGACCATGTATGGTGGGACAGGACTAAAAAGGCCCATAAAACCATTACAAAGTATTAAAAAAAAATAACACAAATTAAATTTTAACAATTAAAAAGGTATCAATTACTTACCATATATAGATCCTTATTTATCTTAATGGAAGCCTATACTAACTTGAACCATGTTAGTCTAAGTGGTCTCCTCTGTGGCATCTCTCTTTTTCTTCACAAGTTTTCAAACTTTTAATATTGGATTAAAATATAAATTAATATTCAAAAAATAATTTACCCACACCATTTATATTATTTACCTTCCCTAAGGTAAACATTGTGCTCACATTTCACTCATTCCAATCACTCCATGCAAATTGGAAATAACAATATCTGAGCAATGCTTATCCAAATTTCTCCTCGTTAGATTCATTAAAATCCTGATAATGCCACCTTACACATGTTATCACTAGTGTTAGTTATTTTAACATTCTAAAATATGTAAATAATTTATAATGTACCTATCAAATGTTTTTTATTTGCACCATTACTCAATGCATACAATCTAAGCAAGCTATATCACTCTACTTTTATTATCCTTTCGATGCAAATGATTTTATTGCTCTCATCCCTCACCTTGAAATGGGGGGTAAACATAAATTCTTATACACTCAAATATTTATAATTATCGCATATGAATATATAATTACTAAATAAAGCATACGCTCCTTAATAAATGCTTCAAATTTAAAAATCAAAAATCATTGGAACTATGATGTCAAGATAAATATTGAACATAAATTACAAAATATGGAGGTATAAAATGTTTTTATGCACTCACTATAAAAAATACAAATCTTTCAATATAATATCAATTTAATTTAAAATGCAAGGGGTATGATAGTAGTTCATATACCCCCTTCATTATGTTGCAATTTTAAAAATGATACTACAATTTTCAATAAATAATTTCAAGTTTCAAATTTTTAAAAGTGTCAAATTATAGATAAAATTTAGATCCATTTGTAGTGGTGTGATTCAAAAAATTAGGTCCATTTTGAGTTTGGTGACACTTGACATCTATGGCTTAACTTTTGTGAACCTGGTGCAAGGTTCCACCCTCTTTCTTCTTATTTGTTATTAGAGTCTAGTGATATTTGACAATTAAGACTTTACCTTTTCTTAGAGTGTTCTTCACAAGTGAAATCACACCCCTATCTAATTAAAAATATCCATTCATTGAGAATTTATCACTCTCAATTTTTCCAAAGGTTTCAACCCTACACGTTGGTATGGTTATGGTATAGTGACATCTAATGACCTACCACTCATCCTACTATAACTTTAAAAATTGTTTGATCTCTCTAGATAAGAAAAAAATAAGTTTTAAAGCACCCTATCTCCACTCGGATCATTTGGTGACCCAGGACATCCTCCATAATCAACTCACCATCACATGAAAACAAAATTTCACATTGAGCATCTAACATAATGAAATTTATCATATGAAGACAAAGTGTATTTTCACACTCAAGTATTAGTCTCTCCTTTACTCTTGTGATTTCATTTCACTACATCACTATAATAAATGGTGGGGAAAATGTAGACACCCAAATTTGACACAAGCTCTTTCAAAATATATATTTTTTCACGTTCTTACTTATTATGACTATTGATGATGAATGAATGGCTTATTCGTGTATTATGTTTTAAGTCTCAAGCTTGTTTCTCTTGTTTATAACTTTGATGTCTTTTATATTTATATTTCATCTTTTCAAATAAACCTTTGGGAATCCCCATCCTCATTCTATCTTTTTGTTTTTGTTTTTTGGCTTTTGGACAAGGACACACATCATGGATAAGGAAGAATTGTGGCTTTGTCTGGGGAATGCAGACTTGTCCTAGCTTGACTTTTAAAAGTGTTTCAAGTTTTTCATGTTGTTACTTGTATATTTTATGACCATGGTACTTTTAGGTCAAATCCCTCATGCACTAATAATCCCATAAATTTGAGATCAATAGTTATATATAAGTAATGATCTTATTAATATTTATGCATGAATTTACATTATCACAAAATCCATACAAAGTTTACAGTTGCTTATCTCTGTTAAAGTATTGATTTATTTATAGGCTTTAAATTTGAATACATCATTTGTATGCTTTTGTCAAGGGTAATCATAGGTGAAATAATATCTAGTCTCACATCCATCATTGCACACATATGCCTATGTGGGAGAACTACATTGGAATGAGGCCCCTTTGGGCTATGTAGGCAAAACTCATATTATGTGAGGTTTCCTAAGGATAGCTCAGCTATTCTCCTTACTTAATTCCCCCCTTTGCATTTGATTTTTATTAGTTTTATGTGCATAAATTAGGGTTTTAATATTTCAATTACTTCCATGTGACAAATTATCACTCATAAATGATCAGCATGCCATCTCTCACAAACGTAGGTACCTAAACATGAAAATCACCTACATAGTCAACTTAAACATGATTGTAGTTAAACAAATAAGGTAATGTACTGCTATCTTCCCTAGAATGACCTTGTCTTAGTGAATTTTATGATTTTTTTTTCAAGTGTGACACACTTTAGATATCCTTATAGTCACCTCCACATCATTGATCTAGCTACACAGTCAACATAAGTCAAATTTGAACTAAGTTCATATACTTACAAGTTTATTATTTATAGCTCACTCTAATTTATGTAGTTTATTATATTCTACATTTATATTATGTATATAATTTAAATCTATATAAAATTCAAATAATTTAATTTTGGTTAAATTTATTGTATTAAATCAAAATAACCATTAAACACTTTGTGTAATTTTTCTCTTTTTGCTACATGTATATTTATAGGAATGGATTGAATACTTGATAATAATTTTCTTTGAGTTGGATAGAATAGGTGCTTGACTTGGATAAAGATTGATTTAAATGAATAAAAACATATTTAGGAATAATAGGGAAGCTTTGCTCAGTGTGCAATAGTGTAAGTATGCCTCAATAGTGTAATTTCCATGGGATAAAATAGGTGACTATGTGCCTTTATAACAATTTAGAAGCGAAAAAAATTAAGCTAACTATCCTAAAAAAATAAATCAAGTTTTAAGGGAGGTTCTAAATTTTAAAATTATTCATTGCTAATGTGAAGGATAAAATCAACTCATTGGGGTCAAGACTAATTTCCACTATTGATCCTATACTAGTCAATCATGTCCAGAAGGGAAACATGTGAAATTTAGGATCTGGTATGTCCATACAAATGTTTAGAGGAGGTTTTATTGATTAATAAAATTTATGTATTGTAATATAACAACTTATAAATGGATAAGGTTATTTAGATAGAGTGAAGTGGTGAAATAGGTCCAAATTAAGTCCTTAAGTCAATTTAAGTGAAAATGGGCCAAAACTGGCATTATCAAGTATTAATGACCAAATATGAATGACTAAAATAGGGTTGATTAGGCTTTCCATTTATCAATTTAGGTTTCACAATCCACCAATTGGTTGACCATTACACCACTTATCCTCTTATTAGTTTAATACTTATAGATATCTTAGATCTAGGTTCCCTTGTTCGTCAATTTCTTGCATGTAGTATATTTATTATATATTTGATATACCCATTTACAATAATTGTTACAATCACTTATCTATATTGATCCCTAGTGAGAGATATACCCCATGCCATATGATTAAGATTTGAAATCATTTCCTCTTGAGATTTAAGTTTAGATTGCCCACTACTAGGTATACAGTATTTTAAGTCCTTACCTATTCTTCCAAGTATATGCATGCTCTATTGTTATGAACTTGTTTATATACTAGTATATTTAAAGAAAGAATATTGTTATAGGTCATCCTAGACCATGAATATATTCTAGTGAATCTAACATGAATCATATCCCATTATTGGTTGGATTATCTTCATGTTTCCATATCTTACTTCTTAGAGATTTCAATTTGATAAGCACCTCTTGTCATTTTTTTCTTCTTTACACTTCTTAGATTCTACATATTTTTAAAATGATGTCCCACAATAGGGTATTTTTTATCAATCCTTAACCCATTCCACTTTTTCATGGGTTTCTCCTTTCTACCTTCCATGATCATCATCAAAGGCAACTCTTCATGGTGCAATTACTCTACTCCATTTCCTATGGCCAAAGATCCCCATGGTGATATTCCCATTCCTGAAAATACTTATTACTAAAATGAAGATCCCAATGATAAAACCTATAATGGGACTGAATATTATCAAGATGGTCCTCCCATTTATGATGATCTTAAATATTGAATTTTTAACACTCGTAGAATTGGCAAAGATTCCCATGATGATCTTTCCACTTATAATGATCCTTATTACTAGGGTGAAGATCCAAATGATGGCACCTATAGTGTGATCGAAGATTATTAACATGGTCTTTCAATTTTTGGTAATTCATTTGAGGATCTTGATGATCCCACCTTCACCACTTCTCAAATGTTTAAAAATCAATACCATGATTTTCCCATTTACAATGATGATTCTAACAGAGGTGAATACTACAGCATGATAATGAATTATCCCATTGATGATTATTACAACATGGATGACAATCCCTCTTATGATTATTAAATTTATATTAGCCCTTACTTTGACCCAGGTAGTAATGAGGATGATTATTTCAATTTAAACCTACCTTTTATCCCACCCTCACAACATTTTTAGTGGATGACTAAACAAACTTTAGCTCACATTCAAACTTTTCCTATGCAACCAAATTTTGTCAACCCCTCATGTTATGAAAATTATATAGTTCAAATTCCTATCTCATCCAAATACACCTGTTATGACATAGATTGTGTTAATATAGTTATTCATATTTCATTAAACTAAATTGGCCTTGACATAGAATGTGTCAATACAGTTTTTTTTTGTTTCATCCAACTACACTAGCCATGACATAGAATGTGTTGATATAGTTCTTATTTCATCCAACCACACCAGGAATGACAAAGAATGTGATGTTATATTTATTCTTTTTTCATATAAATTTATTGGACATGACATAAAATATGACAATATTATTCTTATTATTTAAAAACATTGTATCTTCCATACTCATAATGTGTCGATAAAGGTATAATATTATCTCTTATTACAAATAACTGCATTAACCATGACATAAAATGTGTTGATCTAATTTTGACCATATTATTAAACTATACTAGCTATAACATATGTATTCTTGAGGTAGTCTTCATATCTCTTCCTATCAATTAGGTTACCTCAAATCAATTAAATTGTATCATTCATCATCCCCCTATTTTAGCAAATTTTATTGGTCAGGTTGATACATTTAAAATTAGTTCATACTTGCATAAATGCATTGGCAAATTTGATACATTTCAAACCAATTTTTTTAGACCATAATTTATTAACTAGGATGATATTGTACATTAAAAATTTACTCATTTCTCCCAAAGATATTGACATTTCCATAGATGCCACATCCCATGTTGAGACATAGATTTACATAGAATTTTATGTCATCACTAGGCCTATTGATCTTGAGTTTAACTTTGATCCACCTACATCCCCTAAGTTGGATCATCTTATGATGGATATCCTTTTCTTCTCACACATGTTGGGGCATCCTAAGATACACATCCTTTTTTCACCACACTTTTGGGGGCATCTTGTGATACTTGTCATTTTCTTATTTCATCTTTTAGGGCATCTCTTGATGCATATCCTTCCCTTTATACATGATTTTGGGGAATCTCATTATTCTAATACTCATTCTCTCACTTTATTGATACCTCATCTTTACCATGAGGCAACAGTCAAGAACCTTTCACATCTTACAAATAAACACATTCAGCTTCAAGAAAACTTTTGAGATAAATAGACTTGCATTTCACATATCTTACTTTGATGTTACGTTCCTTTTATTAGTTGTGTTGCTTGAAATTTTGTCCAATGTTCCTTTTCTATATTTATTTTCAACCTGAACTTTAATTTATGCTTTATATTGAATTCTTATAGATGGCTTTAGTTTCCCTTGTGGATCTTTGGTAGCACCTTTAGGTTTTAATTTTCAACATTTAATTTTCCACTTCTTTTGAGATGATTTACAGTCGGTATTAGTTTCCCTTGTGGAGCTTTGGTATCACCTTTAGGTTTTATTTATCAAAATTTATTTTTCCCCTCTTTTGGGATGATTTACATTCAACCTTAGTTTCCCTTGTGGACCACACGTAGCAACTTCAATTTTATTTTTCATATTTTATAGTATCTTTATAGTTGGCCTTAGATTCATTTTGATTCTTTGGTCTTTTTTAGCATTCCCCTTCTTTTGGGATGATTCTTGATATTAATGTTTGTGTTAGACCCTTTTTAGGTGATTATGGCTTCTCAAGTGACTTGATTCTATATTTTATAGTAGTTCCCTTACTAGGGTTTCTATTTCTATGATTTGGCTTACATTTTCATGTACTTTTGGACCCCCTTTATTTGCCTAGTCACTTATAAAGCAAAAGTTCTTCCTTATTGTAGTTATCTACTATCATATCCTCATTGTATCACCCTTTTTCACATGGATGGATCTACAAAGATCCCTATCTTTCCCTCTCATGTCAACTTGAGGCACACTTGGGTTAGTCTTGAAATTGTATTTTTTCTAAAATGCAATCTTAGGAGTCTTTAGGTGTCTTAGTCTTTAGATTCTCCTCTCTAGAGGATAGGTGTAGGCTTCTTATGTTAGTCATATTTATCACCCATTATTTGGTTTTTCAAATATATATGGATGAGTATAATATAAAAAATTAAAAGAGTTAAAATACATATCATATGAAATGGAAAAGTTTAAAGGCAAATTATATTAAAATCTAGATTACATTAAAATATATGATCTTTTTAGCACAAATCCTATTCTAATCAAATCTTAAACTCCATAATTAGCTTAATTATAAATCCATGGTCCATTAGGGTGTGGTAGGATAGTATACTAGGGTAGGAGGTCTCATTATATCATAATCTATTATATATTCTTACATTCTAGTGCCACATAATTTCTCACACAAGTACCCAATCTTTACAGTAGATTGACAACTCCATAAGGTATCCTAAGGAACTAGGAACATGTTGTGGGAAGTTAGGATCCTTTTACTTTTCATGCATATAGCATTCATGGGATGATATTTTTACTTCACTTTTTATATCAACCTTACACTTTCAAGAAAGGGTTATTTATATCTTTGATGTCAATAGATCTTACCCTTGACCACTTGATTAGAGTGTCTTATCTCCGCTAAGGAATTATCCATCATTTCATTGACACCTTGCATCCTTATATCTCCATCATATCTTTCTCGTTATCACCTTGATGGATATCACTACTATATGATCACATCCTTGTTCTTTATATTCCCATTTTCTATCTATTTTATTTATATTTGACTCTTATCATCTTTGTGTCTCAAAAAAAGTATGCAAATACTATGCTAGAGAGATTTAAAATTATGGACTACAAACCTATTACAACACCTATGGAGACAAGATTCCAACTATCTCATTTAGATCCATCAGCACCAGTAAATGTTTCTCTCTATCAAAAATTGATTAGGAGTCTCACTTAATTGAAAAATAGTAGGCCAAATATTAGTTATGGTTTTAGTTATCTTTCATGGTTCATGTAGGATCTTAAAATGAGTAATTAGAAAGTAGCAAAGTACATATTGAGGTAAATATAAGGAACTATGTATTATGCCCTAGAATAAAATAATAATGATCAATTATTCTTGGTAGGTTATGTGGAAGAAGATCATTTAGGCTCAATTTATGATAGGAAATACACATTTGGACTTATTTTATTTTTGGGATCTTGTCCTATCTCATGGGGCAGCAAAAATAAAAACTTTGTTTCTTTATCTTCTAATGAGGTATAATACATGAAGTAGGAGATATCTTTGAATTAATATGGATACATCACATAATTTCAAGATTTAGAGTACCAAAAACTTAGCCTATGATTCTATATTATGACAATAAGGGTGTTCTTAAACACATTCACAATCCAATGTTTCATGAGCACACAAAGCATATTTAAAATCAGGTCCATTTCATATGCAACCATATTCAACAACACAACATTCAACTCTAGTATTTTCCCACTCAAGATCAGTGTACATATGTTTTCACAAAGTCACTTACACATGAGAAGTTTGATGCATTCAAAAATTATCTATCTTGTACTCTCAATACTATGATGACTTAAGGGTGTGACTGTTAGAATATTTTAATAATTGGTGATTAATTCACCATAGTGAAAATAATTATAAGTGATTAACTAAAACTTGTGTGGGTTAATTATTTTAATTACTCACTTAAAATTATTTATACTATGGTGAATTAATCACCAATTATTAAAATATTCTAAAATATATCTCTATCACATCTTTCCCACTATCCCCTTGATGGGTATTGCTACAAGTTGATCACAGCCCTATTCTTTATATTCTCATTTTCTACATGTTTGCTTTATATTTTAATCTTAGCATTCACTTATATCACCTCTTCTATTATCATTTTTTAATATGAATTGTAAGACCTTGGGGAATACAACCAAGCCTTCCTCTTAAATGTCAATCAACATTCATTTCCACACCATCTTTATCATAATAGTGTTGTCTCTAGATGGTTGTGTTTTCCTACACAGTGCTTTAACACAAGTATTGATTTTAATTTTTCACTCATTAAAGTCCTTGCTTCTATTTTCATAAATCCTCCTTTAATTATAGTTTATAATTATTTTACATTGGATGTATTTACAGTGAATTTTATTTTCCCATTTATTTAATCTGAGTTTACACTTATATTACATCAGATAAAAATTTATACATAGTCATTTTATATTTGTATTTTATTATCTTTCATGTTTTCCTACATTAGTTATCTATTTTTATAGTTGTTTTTGCATCTTATGTTTCTCCTTGTCTTTCAAATTGATGTGATTCATGAATTTTTTCTTACAATATATATTATATTTTACCTCAAGATTTACATCTTACTTACATTTTGTATGTTTTACATCCATTTATTCAATTTATTTATTCACATCTTTTATTTGTTTATTTTTCTATCTATCTACTTAAGATTCATTTTTCACACTTAAGTTTTTGTTATTTTTGACCATGCATTTCCTCACATTCACTAAAAATAATAAACATGGTCACATAGTAATGTTTTTAATATCATGTTATAAGAACCATAGTACATGCTATAATAAAAAACTATAATAATAATAATCCCATGTAGAAAACAAAAATCACACACACACACACACACACATAAAATTATATCAATTTTTTTACATCATATGTACATCAAACATATATACATGGCTAGTTATATGGTTTGATTTCATTCCCATGTGGTGAGTGAGGTTACATGATCCCTAAGGAGCCTACATCTATAAATTTTAGGAGTGTCCTCTAGCATTTAAGTCCATGATTGCAATCATCAAAGCTCTCCTTGTGCTCTTTTTATCTTTATCTCTAGTTTTTTCACTCATGCCTCAATCACTCTATGGGCACTAACCTCTACAATTAAGGTATATTTCATCGTATCCTCTTGTTTCCACCATGTACCATCCCCTCATATCAAAACTACCATTGGAGAAGTATCATACTTATACCACCATATATCTCAATCAACAACGATAGCTAGTCTAAACTACGTAACATGTCATATAGTCAAAGGCAAAAATGGATCCCCCATATGCATGGTATTTTGATCTAATAACACATCATCTAAATTTTCATGATGTGATGTCTCCACTATATTCCTATACCATGTCATGTATATTGTTGCATTTTAAAAGTAAACCAAATTCAACATTATATATATATATATATATATATATATATATATATATATATACCAACTTTGAAAATCTATTATTAGTACTAACATTTATATCTTTAATTCTATAAAAGGAAAGTGAAAGTATAAACTTAATCTACATTTTCCTTTTACATATTTGAGGGCATTACTCAACGATGCTATCACCATCTACCCTACCTCTAAGGATAGACCCACTATCCAAACTCAATGTGGGTTGGGTCCCTACCCACCTCTCATGAAAAACCAACAAGACTTGGCCTCTTAATATTTGAACTCATCCCTAGATGACCCATCTATCTCATCATGATGGCTCCCACTCTATCATGGGAATATTAGGATCAACTCCTACCTACTCAATTGGCCTCTCCTATTTTTTCCTCCAACATCACCTCACATCATGTAGGGCATAATGAGGTATGAAAATAGGACATCAACTAGTACCCCTTTC
This sequence comes from Torreya grandis, assembly GCA_037957365.1. Classification (NCBI taxonomy): domain Eukaryota; kingdom Viridiplantae; phylum Streptophyta; class Pinopsida; order Cupressales; family Taxaceae; genus Torreya; species Torreya grandis. The sequence continues at coordinate 4,604,688 of JARHVA010000162.1, read as the reverse complement.
TCCTTTCCCCCTTGTGGCTTCCGTGAGTGTCTTACCCAATAAGTGTTGTTGTTGGATGTGTTAGTTCAAACTACCTAGGCACATGATCACATGTATGTGGATATGAACACCATGTATAATGACCAATGATCTGAGATATTTATTATGCTTTTAATTTGAATGGACATGACACCCTAAAATCCATAGTGCTTTAGTGTATCCTTGATATGATTTACTCCCTATGAATAGTCTTTAAGGTTAATTATATATGAATTTGCCTTAAAATTTGATCTTGGCCCCACCTCCTCACCTGAGGTAAGTGATCCTTGATCTAATGTGGGAGAATTTTTAGTTGGTACACATGAAATTGATCATATATACACCATGAAAATTTTTTAATTGGCCCCATGGTATGTTGACCCTTAGCATTTTTTAAAAATCATGAATGAGTTGCACCCAAATGGAAGATCCCATATCATATATGGTGCCTTAATCCAATGTAGAAGGACATAATGAAATAATGTATAGTGAGATGGCCCTATTGGATTTATGATAAAAGACCCACATGGTCATAATCCTAATGATGGCCTTATAGATTTTAGAAATGTCTGACACATAAACCATACATAGTTTGATGATTAGCTTATGTTGATCATACTCATTAGATAATGTATCCCACTAGGCTCACTCCTAAAACTTTACCACTAATAATGTAACATTACATTTCATAGGCATGTCCTTAATGGGTATACCTAGTATTATATACAAATCCTATAGGGTGATGACTACCTCCATTGTGTCCTCGTCCACCACCCATCTGAAGATGTTTGTGATCATTTCCGAACACTTGAGGAGCATAGATATCAACTCCATGCTCAACGAGACCCAAAAAATTTCCATAATCCCTCTAAAATCCAAGCTAATTAGGTGTGCTCTATTTACATCTATGGTGCTAGCCAATAAATCTAGTATTTAACTCGTATCCATCATCTTCCAAATGTGCATCTATCTCTAAAAAATATCAAACAACATCTTGTTAGATCTTTGATAAAAATTGTGAAATCAAATAAAAATATAACTAAATTTTTGAATTAAATTAAAAATGGCCTTTATCTATATAATATTAATCATTTTCAATATATTTTAACTATATTAGTTAACTATAGTTTATATTGTATAGGCCATGTATTTGACATCCTATTATACTAGTCATACTTCCACTTAATCGGCTATTAATTTCACTTATATAGCATTGGATACATACTTATTTTATTGACCACATTTTAAAATTTCCTTATTGCATCAGCCATATATGTACTATATTGACCATAATTTATATCTACAATATTATCCATATAGATATTGTATCAACCATGCTTTTCTATTTTTTACTGAATTGATCCTACCTGATGGTACCAACCATGAATTTTCAATATTACAATATCATTCATGATAATAATGTATTATCCACTTATTTTATCATAATCTAATATATCATCCAAATAGAATAGTATCAACCTTTTTCAGTACTTTTCCTACATAATTGTATTGGCCTTCTTGGGTAATATTGGCCATTTTTATGATTTTTTCTCACCTAGTTGTATCAGCCTAGCTGATGAATTTTCTTAATGTGATGATTTAATATTATTGCCCTAATAAACACCCTAACCCCTAAATTTGATGTTCAATTTCATACCTATTACATGTCATAATTTTATCTAAATTTTGATTCTTGTTAGGGCATATTCCACTACAAAGATTTTCCTCAACACCTAGATTCCCTAAATGTAGCCTATCTATTCAAATTTGACAAATAAAGAAATTAATGCATCACATATGTGCATGGATCTAAAGACTGCTCTTAGGTGACCTAATGCATGTCTAATTCATCATCCTCTAGCCATTTATCTCATTTTGCTAAAAATGGACAATTAGAACTCTAGTTTTCTAAAAATATCAAATAGACAAATGAATACTTTTTACCTATTTATAGTAAAAAATTAATTTTTTTTCAAAATGTTTAGCTATTTACCTCTAGATTTTATATTTTTCCCATACGTTTGTTTTCATAGGTCCCTTTTACAAACCAAAATAAGTGTTACGATCCTAGTGAAGTGAAAAAAATATTAGGTGCTAAATTTTATTTTTTACCAAAATTTGGATTTTTATCTTATTTTTAAAGTATGCCCATATAGCATACATATTGGCCCCTTCCTTAAGCTATAGCACATGTATTATCATCTCTTCATTCAAAAATGTAAAGTGAAGGTACATATTTTCATTTATTTACTCTCATTCACTTTCATTTCTTTCAACATTTATTTTTTAGTTATGCTCTTTTGTGTTACTATGTGTCTATCCCAAAGCACCATCCCACATTACAATATTGTGACACGTGATGAGATTCAAGTTGAGAATATGTATACACCTAATATTTTTCAATTTTATTAATTTAATTATATTTTATCTTGTACGTGATTTTTGGCACATCTATCTCCCTGAATGCATGCCTTAAAAGGATGCACCAAGAATGGGTTACCAACAACTCATGGTTATTTGTGAGAGATATTTGAATACTATAAGAGAGAGAGTATTTCCATAATCCATTAAATTGAAATGTAGATTCATGGTTAAAAACATGTAATTTTCTTAAATTATTTTTTTGGATCAAACTTCATGAACCATCATCAAGATGAGAGAATAAATGACTAGATTGTAAACTCGGGTTTCTATTTGAAGGTGATAACATTGATTATCTATTATTAAATAAGGAAATTGAATAGTAATTAATTTTTATTTTTATTATTTTTATTAATAATTAAAAGGACACTGACTCTAATAAATATTATAGTAAAAAATAAATTGGAAATTTGGAAAAATAGTGAAAAATATAACTATATATTTATGAATTACGTAGATAGAAGATTACACGATGTATTTTATTACATATTGACAATATAGTTCAACCAAATTAAATATTTAAAGGAAATTATAATGATAATATATATATATATATATATATATATATATATATATATATTTATATATATATATATATATATTTGAAATAGTAAGAATGGAAAGAAATATGAACCTTTAATAATTATTACCTTAATAAATGTAAGATAGTATGAATAATGGAAAGGAATCTAAAAGGAACATGTTCTACAACATTTTGAAAACCAAGATGACAACCGCCCACTGGTAAATAGCTTACAAATGAAGTTTTCTAGATACATGATGTTATTTTAATTAAATTAATAATGGCCCCCCAATATTGGTGTAATTACAGACCACCATCCCAGTTCAAGATGTTATCACACTTACAATTTTTTTCTCCTTCTCTTAGACATTATTGGAAGGAGTGGTCCTTTATGGCGAAAACCTTGGTGTTCGAAATAAAAATATGATGATGAGTCTTGAAGGAGTGTTCTACCAAAGTTGACTTAACCACTATTTCCTTATTTATATCATTAATGTGTTCATTGACTCTCATGTTGATGGAGTGACCAGTCTCCCTAGTACATGACATCTCACAAGAACAATCATCCACTTCTAAAATTTAGTTCTAAATTTTCTTTGTATGACTTGATCAACCTCCTAAATTTTATATAAGGAATAAAATTAGTGTGGACATTCTTACTCATTTTTTTTTGTAATTTTTTAATAAATTCCTTCAACATATGGGAGGAAGGTTGAAGGTATATTAAGGTTGTCATCCCTGATGATATGTCTAACATGATAAATCCTTGTCAATTTAAAGGCTCTAGAAATTTTCTCCCCTTTATATGCATTCTTCTTAAAAACTTCTATCAAAAAATTTAATATTATTCTCTCATACCTTCATAACTATTAGTTTGACCTCCTTTGAGTGTCTTTATATTTTACCTCTTTTTCTATTTTTTGTTTATTTTTGCTTGCCATCAATAATTCCTACTATATTGACTAGGCCAATATATTTTATTTCATATTTGTATCTCCCTATACTATATCAACCTAGATAATACAATTATGAATCTATCTTCTACCATTTGTATTATATTGACCTGATTAATATAATATTATGTTAGCTAAAATCTTTCCAACTATATCACCCTAGACAGTACTATCATCTTAGAGTTCACGGTTAGTTTTGGGTATTGGGGCCATATATATATGAGTCATATTTCATTCTCAAACCATATAACCACCAAAATTTATTTTCTTGTGCTTTCATTTATGCTCTTAAGTAGTAAAATGAATATTTAGAGGTTAGAGTCTTATCTTGGAGTCTAGTCTTGATTATGGTATTTGAAGCTCCATAGGAAGAGTTATGTCAAGGAGGTGTCCCAATCTTTAGATTTCCCAAATAAGGATATCTAATTATTATTCTTTCTATTTGAGGTAGATAACTTAAAACATCTCTTGTAAAGAGCCACTTGACCCAAAGGGGGAGATTAAGGCACTAATGGGTCCACCCAAAAGGTAAGTATCTTTATCCCTACTCTCTTCCCTTTATTTTCTTAGTAGATTAGATTGATTTACTCATTTACATTGTAGGTGTCTTGTTTATCCTTAATTATGCTCCTATTTATATTGAATACGCTAGTATAGCCATAGGGTTGTTTAGGATTCTTATTTATCACTTTAGGTTGTGTAGACCTCCCATTGGCTAACTATTGCACCACTTATTGTATTATTAACTTAGTGCTTATAGTTATTTTTTTACATCCTAACCTATCCTTAATAAACAACATTTATTTTAAACAAGCTATTGACTATTGATTAGTTAGATTTCTAGTTTGTGTGGAATAAAAATATGTATTTTGTTGTGTTTTTTACATAGACTATTGCATTTTTTGTTTTGAGTATTTGTTTGCAGTGCATCTGTTTATTTGAAAATGTATGAGTGTAGTCTAAGTTTACACATCTTAACATGGATAATACAGTGGTATTTGTGTCATTTATTGTTAGTGATTTTCCATCTATATTGATATAAATGGACTAACTACATTCTCTTGTCTAAGGTGGATGTAGGACATATTTCATCCTCACTAGTAGTATAGAGGGAGAGCATTATATGAGAGAGGACAAAAAGATTATGAATGTTGGAATTACATTGAACCTATCAAGAACTATCACATAGTGAACTATCTTATGTGATTGTTTAGATTTCATTTTAGTTTCATAGTAGGAGTCTTTGAGTGTGTGCATTATTACTGAATGATGTTTGACTTTGTATGAGATCGATTTATATTGTAGTGTCATAGTGAATATTGATGATTGACTATCTTGATTGAATTAATGACATGTTATTAATTATGTTCTTATTGCTTGATTTTATCTTTAAAATGTATCGGTAGTTTTCTAGTCACTATCTTTGACTACATATGGAAATAGTATCCTTAAACTCCCTTATGTTAAATGGCATGAACACATTTTACTCTAAATGCACTATAAGTAAATTTCAAGAGGCAAGTCTTAATTTAAAATGGTCTAATCATTAGCTTTAAACTTTGTTATTCATAACATTTAAAACCTAACAAACCCTTTAGTGGTCTTAGGACATTTAATTAAGTGTGCATTACATACTTGTATGTGTTATGAGACTTTTGGGAAAAATATTGGTCAAGGTTTTTATTTTTTTGGTGAAGTCAATGGATAATGAATCATAATAAAAAAATAACTTCCATGAGCTTCGATCCAAACTCAAGTTTGGAGATAATTAGGGTATTTTACTTTGTTGTGGAATGCATGCAGGTTTTCTTGTGTATAAGTTGAGAGACTCAAATGGAATGAAGTGTAGTAAATCCATTGAGTAATGATGCTTGAGTTGCATGGATTGGACAACAAGGTTTCAGATAGAATATAGGCATGCAAAAACAAGATTTTGGTGAGGATGAAAAATATAAGGTAAATGTGGAAAATAATAGTGGCACATGCATGACATTGGAAAGAAGGGTAGACAAATTGTTTTAGATGTAAACATTGAAGAGTGTACAAAATTTATCCTACATATTCAAGCAATGTTGATCCTCATAAATTAGATGGGTTACCTTTAAGATTGAAATATTTCTTTTAGATTTTTTAAGTTTATGATATAAGTTTTGGGTTATTTTAATTACAATAAGAAGTTTATAAATCTTGATCTTTTTGAGCCATTTATGATCTTGGCTTTCTTATAAAAACAATAGAAACCCAAAAACCCTGTATACTTACTTAGAAACCCATCTATTTTGTGAGTGTTTTTAAGTTATTGACTATGGAGAATAAATATATGAATTACCATTTAGATGTTGAATAAGAATTAATATTTTAATTTGAAATATCCCTCACAACCATATAGACTTGGGGATGAGAGTACGCTCTCATCAGAAGGCCCATAAAGATGAGTATGCCTTAAGATTAATACACAAAACATATTTGAGCTAAGTTCATTTTTTTTAATAAATAATTAAAATTTAGTGGTTGTTTGTTAATCTAAACAATTATAGCATTGGCTTTGAAAACCTATGTAATTTATAATGGAATGATGTTTAATTTTATAAAGTTATTACACAATAAAATGAGGTGTACAACTATGTGTAATTTAATTAGTTTACAACATGATTAGAATAATTTTGTTAATGCATAGACCCTTTTCTGAGTTGTATTTTATTTGATTGAGTATATTTTCACTATTTTCTTAAGACTATAGTGGGAACCGAATGGTTAAAAACTTAATGGATTACAAATTAATGATTGTCTAATATAACATATGGCTGTAGAGATATAACAAGACTAAGTGTTTCACTATTTTTTTTCATGTTTATTTTTCTAGAAAATAAGAAGAAACTTAAATAGGGGTGTGGTTTAGAAGAACTTGTTTTTGTTGTGTGCTCATGATCTAGTTAATTGTAGATACTCCTCTTTAGCTCAGGAGGATGACCTAGAAATAAGAAAGTAACTAGAAAAGGGTGGATTAATAAGATAGATGGGTGGATTGCCTAGCATAAGCTAGATCCAAGAAGCATTAGACTTCCTTGGAGGCTATCAATCCACTCTTTAAACAACTAAGTTCTAAAAAATAGAAATAGGAGCTTACATGAAATAATAGAAAGTACTAAAATTAATGCATGAAATGTTTGAAGGGAAATAAGGTTTTTTTAATCAAAATAGCAATAACTTATTATAAATTATAATAATAATAATAAAACATTCAAACCTATTTCAAAAAATGTTTTAGTCCTCTGTGGTGTGATAGAAACTCAAAAACCAAAATTTGGATGAAGGGAGATAGGCAAGAATTGCTTGTTGTTTTTAGAAAAATAAAACACATGATGATCGGTGTTGATCACTGTGAAACTAGTGATGGTTAAGGCAATCATTTCCAGTCAAGGGATAACTGATGCCAATCAGAGATGATTAGTGTTCATCTTTGTTGGTTCTTATTTAGGCAAAAATGGGTGTTGAGTGAGTTGCAAGAAGGTCTATACAGATTATTTTTGGGTTAGGGAATGGTCATGAGGGTAGAATGGATTCTCAAAAGTATACAACTCAAGATTTGGGTAGTTAGGTGACTTGAAATGGTCTATGATTGCTTGGTGGAAGATGGGGTGTTTGGAGTTCCAAAACTCCAACACAGAGGGGAAGTATGGGAGAGATGGAAAATAGGTGCAAAAAATTAAAACTACTAAAAATTAACAACTAAACTTGATGCAAGTATAAATACTTAGCTCAAAAATTTTTTGTCTTGGAGGAGTGTTGAGGTTGGGTGTAAGCTATGTGGGATCCTAGAGTAATGTGGGTAGAGAGTAATGGTGCTTGAGCTTTTTATGGTGAGTTGATGGGGCACTTTGATGTCTCCAGTCTAGTTGTTGGTTCACCTGGAAGCTTTGATTCACCTAAGAGTTGATTTCCTCATGAAAAAGATGTTTTCAACCTCCTGAGGTAGGATTTTTGGGTGGAATTAAGTAACCATCACTGGTTCTGGTCAACCGGTGTTGGTTGAGAGGTGACTAGCATCGATCAAGGATAAATAATAAAAACTTGATAATTTTGGTTATTTTCACTTAAGGTTGGTGGTTATGACAAATGGAAATGGTTTAAGATTATTTAAGGATCTATTGGGATGTGTGAGGAAAAAGTCTAAGGGGTTAGGGTATTAAATGCCTAGGTGGGAAATAGTCATAAGGATAGGTGTTGATCAATTAGCCATGGGTTTGGGTGGGGAAGTGTAAATAGACCTATTTAAAATAATTAACTTATTTAAATTATCTAAATGGGGTAAGTGGGTGTGTCAAAGTATTTTAATAATTAATCCTAACACAAGGGGACCAAGGGGGCCAAAGGGTGTTTTACAATGACTAGAACTATGTAGTTTTCTAGTGTCTACATTTTGCCCCTTTTTATTGTGTAGGTTGCATCCTCAAGATATAAAACAAAAACAACAAGTGTAGTGGCAAGTTGGATGCCCCAAGTATGGAAGGAGGTGTTCCCCCTCAAATTGGGATGGGATGAGGTGAAAGTGAAGTTGGGTGTGGGCTTGACAAGTGTGTATGTGTAGAAAAAGTGGGTAGGAAGGGATGAAATGGAAAATAAGGCTATAGTGAGGAGGACAAATGATAAGTGAAGTAGGCCACCACTTTAGGCATAGCAGATATAGGTGTACATATAAATGAAAGTCTCCATGTGAAGGTATTCAGATTCATAGGGGGTCAAAAGTTGGGTGATCCTAAGAAAATGGAATCGGTTGCAAGTACCAGAATTACAAGTTGGCATGTTCCAAGGAAATGAAAAGGTCTATGCACTATAGGTAAAGGTTGAGTGAAACATCATGGAGCATGTCAAATTGGGTGAAATCAAAGTTGAGTGTGGGTTATCACAAAAAAATCTAATTTGGATAAGAGACCAGAGGTATAGTTGATGGGGTGGGTTATGGTTTGAAAAGGGATCCCTTGGGGTGAAAATGGAAGGAAGGGGGTATAAAACCCCAAAAGGATCAACTGACATCGATTGGGGTTAGTTATCATCAATCACATTAATCCTAATGATGATTAGCCCTAGTCATTGGCCAAACCCTAAAAAGGGTAGCCAATGACCTAAAAGGTCAAAATAATTTCCATTTTTGGTATATCATTTTGGGTCAGCTATCATTTATCTAGAGTGAAAATGACATAGAGGGTTAAACTATCTCATGAGTTTAGCAATTGACTTGGGTTGATTGAGAGTTAGAGTGTGGGGTAGAGTAAAAAGTGAGGGTGGTTGAGTGGATAAAGTAGAGGCAAAGATGTAAAGGGTGAGAGGATAAGCCAAGGGAGGGTGAGTGGTGGCTATGCAGTAGGTTCCACCATGGAGGCATATCAAAATGAGGTAGGTGTTTTGTCTTTGTTTTGTTTGTATTATTTAATTTAGTTAGGTGGGTTTGAAAATGGGATTTTTAGTTTATAGCTACAAATTTGGATGGTATTTGAGGTAATAGTGGTTATTATTATGATTATATTTTGAAATAGGGTAGGGGGAAGGAGGAGATAAGGGAATTATATGGGTTGAGTGTAGTATTAGGAGTAATCTAGGGTTTGAGGGTCATCGAATCTGCATACAGTGATCAATGTCAGTCACCATCAACTAATGTTGTTTAATATAGACTCAATAGTAGTCAATATAGGGATTGAAACTAATCCTCAACACCTAATTGGTACTGGTTGAGGTTCAACAAATAGTGGTTTTATAAAGAATCAATGTCAATTGAGACTCGACAGTCATTGGTCTCAAAGTAGAGGATAAGAGGGGAAGAATTGGGAAAAAGGGTTAGAAAAGTGAGGGGAAGAGGGGTGGGTAATTCAAAGGGTATTAAGGGGGATAGGATTTAGGTGTTATTGGTTAAGGTGGGTGCTTAGAAGTAGGTGAAAGAGGTATAGGATAGAGTAGTTAAGGGTTTTAGGGTAGCTAGGAGTATAGTGATAGGAAAAATAAGTTTGGTTGGTGCATAGGTATACTATGGGTGAAATTTTAATGTGGTTTTGGTAAGTATAAAGTAGATTAAGGTATTTGGCTAACCTTTTAGATAAGGGTCATGTTGGTTATGCAATATCAGGTGTCACCTCTCTTGAAAGATGTATGTAGGGACATGACATGATAGGATTAGGAGTACATGGTAATAGTGGGACTGAGGGGCATGCGATATTATTAGCATGTGCCAAGAGATGTAGTGATGATGGTAACACTCATCAAGAGATGGGACCCAGCTACCAATAGCTTTGTGTTGTTAAATAGAGAGATCACCATCTTATTAAAGGACATTCATAATATTCTAAGGCTGCTTATAAATGGTAGAGTGATAGATATGATCTAGAGTGAGGAGTAAGATGCCTACATAAACCAGTTATATGGAGAGGATTTTGTTGAGGTGAGATAGCATACAAGGGGATTCTATTTTGAGGATTTATATCACATAAATAGGGATGGGAGATGGATTATGACCATGATGATGATAGTCATTACTTGTTATGCACTTTCAGACTTAAGTAGAGATAGATTTCACCAGGCATTGTTAGGTGTATTGGTAGATATGATTAAGGACCAGATAGTTTTTGCATGGGCCCCAACACTATTGGCTCAAATTTATCGTAAGCTTTGGGGGTACCAAGTGTATAAACACTATGGTATAAGCATATACTTTGTATTAGACTATTAGGAATATGAACATATCAATTTTTTGTGACTAGTTGGGCTACCATGACACACATGGGATCAAGCCAAGTTCAGAGTTGGCTTTATGAGATGGAGGGTAGACCATGTACTACCATGAGCAAGGGTGGATGGGCAAGACTTGGATTGGTTTAGGGAGAGATTGGAGGCATTAGTGGATGGTGAAGTTATTTGGAGCCCATATATAGGGTTCTCATCATGGTTGGGGCTTGGTGATAAGACATTTTCCTTTAGAGCTTTAAATGAATTCATGAGAGGCAATAGCACAAGGTACAGTTGATCCCTTTGATTAAGTGAGGAGGTAGTTTGGATTGATTCAAGGTGTCTTGGGGGCCTTCCCTAGGTATAGATGTGAAGATGCAAAGGCACCATTACATCCACCATAGCCAGTTGAGGATGAATTTTTGTATGAGGATCTATGAGTTTTTGTATATATAGATGATGTTGGATTTACATAAGATTATATCATGTGGTGGCAGGGGAAGTATGCTACAACATTTGGGGGAAGGGGGGATAGGATCAAGCTAGAGGAGTACATGGATAGTAACAAGTTATTGATGTAGAGATGGAGGACATGGGTGATCAAATATATGTGGATGCCCTAGATATATAGGTCATGATCATAGAGAGGGACTAGGCAAGAGCAGCATTGGTTGTAGTATAGGCAACATTGGCATCCATGACTTTAGAGAGGGACACTGCACAAGGTCAGTTGCTAGTGAGGACACAAGAGAGAGAGATACTCTCTAGGGATAGGTGACTATCCTCACTCAAAAAAGAGACTAGGCATGAGGACATGTAATATCCCTCACACATGATAGGGATCATGCATGAGCATAGTTGGACACTATTACCTAGGAGAGGGATGCAGCATAGGGATAGGTAACCACCATCACATAGGATAGATATGGGATACAGGCATAGGTGACCTTGATATCTATAGAGAGAGATGACCTAAGATAGGTAAAAGGATGGGAACCTACATGACCAGCTCAGATGATTCTAATGTCTAGATATGTGGCCATAGTAGAGGAGCTAAGATATTATGAAGCACTTATCTTCACCCTGCTCTAGATGTGCCCTAATATGTTAAGTATGTAGCAAAGTACTATTGACCAATTTTGGTCCTATAGGCCAAATTTGGGCACCCCTCTTTCCTTTTCATTACAGGGTCTTTTTACCTAGGTTCTAACAAGTTCATCCCATAGCTGCCTTGTGTAGACTTTTCTTTGATAGGCCTTTTTCAATGAAAAAACAAGTGTTTCTTCTTCTAGTTGCCAAGTGATTTGGGTTTGGCAAGCATGAATCGTTTTGAAACTCATTTTGATCTTGGATACTTAATAGGGCAAGTAAATAACTTCATAGGGCTTTTATTGGCAAAAAAACCAAGTTCAAAGGGCCAGGGGTCATTTACAAAAGTTTAAAGGGTAGGTACCCTTGCAAAAGGCACTTAACTACCAAACAAGACCTTTACAATCCTTTTGAAAGGTGACTTAGAGGCCAAGAAGCCCTTGTGGGAGGTAGGGAATCAAAAAAATGGACCTTTATAAAATCCCAAAGGGCAACTTTGAGCTCAAGATGTCCTTGTAGAGGGTAGATGGTTGAAGTAAAGGGGAAAAGAAAAAAGCCTGAGAAGGACTTGCCCTTCATAAAAGTTGGAAATCTAAAGAGAGAATTCCTTTGGACATTTTGTCTAAAGGAAATCCAAATAAGAAAACCCAAAGAGTGAATTCTTTTAGACAAAATGTCTAAAGGAATTCCTTCGAACATTTTGTCTTAAGAAATTCAACGGTTAAAGAGAGTCCAAAAAAATTTAGAAGACAAAAGTCTGGAGGCTATGTGCCCTTATAGAGGCAAATTGGCCTTGAAAAGAGGACCTTTTCATTTTTTTCAAGGGTCACTTTGCCTTCGAAAAAGTTTGTTTGCAAAAAAGCTGAAGGAATTGCCAAAGGGGGTGATAGGCCCATAGACATCAATTTAAAGGTGATAAGCTAGATGTTGGGATTCAAATTTTTGGTGACATACCCATGAATATCAAATTTAGGGAAGTGAGTTAACCATTGTAAAATATCAAAAAGAATATTTCCTTTGGATAAAATGTTTAAAGGAATTCCTTCAAATATTTTGTCTGAAGGAATTCAAAAGCCTGAAGGTTCGTCAAAGGAGGGTCAAAAGGTGACAAGCCCAAAAGAAGATTTCCTTTAGATAAAATGTCTAAAGGAATTCCTTCAAACATTTTTTCTGAAGGAATTCAAGAGCCTGAGGGAAGACTTAGTGACCTACCAAAGAAAGGAGCCTTGAAGAAAATTTATAAGCCCCAAGAGCTCGAATTGCCAGGAAAAGGACAAGAAATAGAAAGGAAAGTGAAAAGCAAAGTGGGTAACCCAGGACATGGCCATGTGCATATAATATAAAATCTCAAATCACTCCAGGTGGCATAGAAAGTCAAGTGCAAGGATGAACCAGACTAGGGAAAGTGGCACAGGAGTCATCAGTGGGAGAAGTAAATGATTTTAGGTGGAATAGTCTCCACCAAAAAACCATTAAAAGGGTCAGTTGTGAATGTTGAAGGGAGCATCCTATGTTTCCTTATTTTAACATTAATGAGTAGCCAATTATGTGAGCATTCAAGAGAGTATGGCCCAGTCAATATAAGGAGGGATGGCCTTGTTGGTTGCTAAGAGAAGTAACCCATGTTCTTGCAAGCCCAAACAGTAAGGGCAATGACCTAAGCACCTATAACATGGCTTTCACAGACATATTTAAGGAGAGATAGTAGCAACATGGGTTGATGGTCACCTTAGGATTGATTAATGTAGCATGGGCCTCATTATCTTAACTGGTCAATGATATTTTTCTAAGTTCTCTACATATTCTAACTTCTCATTTTGAGAAAGGATCTCTTAGCATTGTATGGCGAAGCTCTAAAGAAATTTACCTTTAATAAAAAGAAGTGTTTTACCTCTATTTGAGCTTGCACTTTTGCATATGCCTATGGTCTTGTCTTATGTTTAGTCATTTCTTCTAATGCTTTCATAATTTTATGCTAGCATATCTAGTGTATTGTAGATTCTTTTATGCAGGTCAATAAGAAGTGTCCAAATTGAAGTATAGGCGTAGGTGAGCAACTGTCTAACAGTGTGTCTTTAGAACACCTTTGGTAGTTTTTTCCTCCTTATATCTTCATAGAACCCCCCTATTAAATCATTGATGTAGTCAGTTTCTCATTTGAATGAAGTGTTTATTTGTTTCTTTTGATGTAAAGTGTAGATGTAAGATGAGTAGACCAATCAGTTTTGGTGTAGCACCACTTTAGTTAGTTTTTTTTTTTATATAGCATCTCTCTCTCTTTTCATCCCCCTCCATTGTTAATAGTAAAAAATTTAGGGCCTCAAGGTGTATTAAGGGGAGCTGTCCCCTAATTTAGAGATTCATTCCTTAAATTTGCCACCCACAACAAGTGGAATGTCTCCATTGTGTCACATGGAGGAAGGGAGTTGAGTATCCTTTTAGAGGATATAATCCATAATGTCAACATTTTTTGGCATGCTTGGTGGGATAAAATTTGCATCCTAATTTTTATGATTGGTGCTAGTCTTATTATTGTAAAAAATCCAAAAGAAAGAGCTATAATCTAGCATTTGATGACTCCATTTCAGGAACTCAGTCTCTGGTTAGTGATCAGCCTAACATCCCATACCTAAGGTTAATACAAGATATTATTCAAAGGGTGTCCCTTTTGAATTTGTTGAGTTGCCTCTGAATTTATTAAAGAGGCTAAGGTTTACAAGTACTCATCCTTATGTAGCAAGCCAATTTCCCAAACTAACCATAAAATACACCTACACAAGGAGACCCCAATTGAATCCTTTCACAGCCATGGCTTTACCTTTTATGGCCTTTAATGGTCAAAGTCCCTTGAACCTTCTACAGTATGACCCAATTCTAGGGATAGCTCTCAAGAGTGTTCCTCCCTTTAATGGAGAGGGCCCAATCACTGCTATTGGGCATATCAAAAACATAACCAACCTCTGCAACATCCATAATATCACTGAGGAAAATGAAGCCATCAGATTATTGGCCTTGTCTTTTAAAGGGAAATTTTTGGACCGGTATGGGACCTTGCCTATGAATTCAGCTAGCTCATGGAATGAATTAGGGACCCTCTTAACAAAGAAGTTTTGGGAGAAAAGTGACCATTTATCTATAGCTGAGTAATCGACCACTTTGAAGAGAGCCCCACATGAATTTATGCAAGATTTTAACAGTAGATTCCAAAAGACTTGGGATAGAATCCCAATTCTAATGAGGCCAACCCCAAGTTATGCCTTATTTTACTACATGAAGGCCTTGAATAGTGACATTGTTGTCATGATATAGTCCATGGGTGGACATGTTCTACCTGTTACTTATGAAATAACCATAATTATTGAAAATCGCTTGGTTTAAATAGGAAAAATAGCTCCTAAACCTCATATGCCACTCTTTCTTAATTTATTGCCCTCAGTTTAACCTACTGCATCCACTCTAGCTCCTCTACCTAGTGTACAGAGACCAACTACTACCCCTATAAATGATCTCCACAAAGTTAAGAGCCTACTGTAGAGTGTTACCAATGAATTAGTTGCCCTCAAGAGGCAGCAAGCTCAGAGTTCTAAGCCAAATCAAGGATACCAATAGTTTGAGTAGAAAAATAGGCCTCCCTTCCAGAATTATAATCAAGGGTAGGGTCAAATTACACAATTCAATCCTTATCAAAGCTATAATTCAAATTCCCCTTCATCTTCCAAGGCTCTTGTCCCCACTCAAAATAATTTGGTGCAGGAGCAATCTAATTATCCACCCTTGGGGCATGGTCAAGAATAGGTTGCTTATGAAAATGAGCTACCAAATCAAAGTATGAGCACACAAGGTGATCAAGCAGCCCAATTCTCAAGTTTTGAGGTGTCAACACAACTTAGGATGGACAGCAAGTAGGCTCAATCTGATTCCACTCTTATGAACCACCTAGAAGGGGAGTTATACGTAGTCAACTATGTGGGGAGCACAAATAATCAAGATGATTATGTTGTAGCCAACACCAAGTCAAAAAAGAGAGCTATGGATGAAGCTTAATCAGCTACTCAAGCACCTATAGCATCTTTTTCATTACAAGCAAATCAGAAGTTTTCCAATTACAAACTGCTAGTTGTGGCTTCAACTCATCAGGCTACACCACAAGTTACAAATATCCCCAAAGAGACCTCCAAGGGGGATAATAATTAAATAAATGTAGTGGACCAAATGAAGAAGGTGCACCTGAACATCTCATTTTGGGATTCCTTAGCACTACTAGGGCAAAAGGATATACTCCAAAAGGAATTGCATGGGCTAGGTGAGTGAGCTATCCTAGTGAAGGATGATAATGTGTTGATAGTGGATGGAGCTCCTCCCATGGGAGGTCAAGAAAATAAGGATGAAAAGGTTCCTCCTTTTTATCTATTCTTGATTATTGGTGATTTCTTGGTCCATAATTGCATTATTGATAGTGGAACAAGCACCTCAGTTATGCCTAAATGCATAACTGATAAGCTAGGACTCAAATATGAGCAAATGACCAAAGGAGTTCTAAAGTTGGATAGATTACCATCCAAGACCTTAGGAGTGGTAGGAAGCTTGAATCTAAATCTCCATGCCTATCTAACCTTCTCAATTCCCCATGATGTGGTAGTGGAAGATGTTCCCCCTTATTTCACTCTTTGCTTATTTAGGGATTTCATGTTTAAGATAGGTGGGTACTTGGTAGCAAATAGATCTTACATAGTTTTTAGGATGAATTATGGAACTAAGGTGAAGATTGAGTTAGATCGCATCCACAAAGACCACCTGGATCTATACTCACCCAAAGCAAAAAATGTTAGCTACACTATCATTGATGAAGAAGAACTATAGGTAGACGAATCTCTTTCATCCTCCCTTGTAGGATTTGCTAACCTGCTCTTAGATGAATGGGGAAATGAAAATTTTGAGCATGATCCTTACAAATTCATCAAAGAGGTAGGTCTTGGAGTTATTATATACATAAGAAAGATGCTTTCATGCCAAATTTGGTGAAGGTAAACCAAGAGAATTATGGTTTGTGGTATCTTTTCTTTAACAAATCTAGAAGCAAGTTGGGAGCTGGTGGTAGAGAAATGCTAGTTTCACCTTTAGAGGAGAAATACTTCTCAGCTTTTAGGTTCTAATTATCCTAAAATAGAAATGTAGCAGAGTACGAATCTCTTGTTCATGGTCTAGATTAGGCAAGGAAAAAAGGAATAAAATAATTACAAGTGTTTGGAGATAGTGAGTTGATTGTGAACCAAGTGAGGGGTCAAAACTTGACCAAGAACTCCCTACTCAAGTCTTAAAATTGTAGGGTGTGGGACCTAATGGAGAGCTTCACTTCTTTTAACATCATTCTATCCCAAGAGAGGAGAACAAGCATGTAGATATACTAGTAGTAGTTGGTGCTCAGTTTGATATTCCAAAAGGGGTGAGACAAGATCAGAATCAACACCATTTAAAGGTGATAGTGAGGCCCTCTATATCAGATAATGTCACCAATTGGCAGGTGTTTGATAGTGACTAGCAAATATCACTTTTCTTATAGAAGGAATCTAAGTTCACTTTTAGGAATCAATCTAAGCTGCAACAGCAGTATGATGGGTAGATTATTTAGCTAAA
This sequence comes from Torreya grandis, assembly GCA_037957365.1. NCBI lineage: Eukaryota > Viridiplantae > Streptophyta > Pinopsida > Cupressales > Taxaceae > Torreya > Torreya grandis. The sequence continues at coordinate 4,587,336 of JARHVA010000162.1, read as the reverse complement.
GACCAACAGACTTCCTAAAGGTTTGGTCACTCTTGAGAGCATCTTCAATGAGGATGACAAACTCAAGAAGGACAAAGTAAGCATGTCAACCAAGAAATAAAATTATGAAAGGGTAGATATCTACAAGGATAAGTTTCTCTCACTTGGGAAGGTATGTACCAATGAAGAAAATCATGCTTTCATCATGTTATGCTAAGATTTTGTCAATGTATTTTCTTGGGAGTATGGTGATTTGAAGGGGTTTGACCCAAGCTTGGCCCATCACACCATTGAGCTAGAAGAAGGTGTTAAACCCATCAAGCAAAAGCAAAGGCCAATCAATCCAAAGATTGAGCCTCTCATGAGGAAGGAACTCACCAAACTAATCAAGTCCAGGATCATCTTCCCTATCAAACACTCTTCTTGGCTGGCCAATCTGGTTCCCATTAGGAAGAAAAATGGTGGCACCATGATGGGAATATCGATGTTAGACAACATATGTCTAAATTTATTTAGGCTTCGTATGACTTCAAGTGTTTGCTTCTCAACATATGTGTATCTAACCTCGTAGCCTTCTAAGCCTTGATTAAAAAAGTGAGAGGCTATTCTAGATTCTCATTATTTGCTTGAGTGAGCATAGCCAAAATTACCTCTTCCTTTCCAAAGGTGTATAAATTGAAGTCCTTAGAGAATTTTGGACTTGTTAGGGTAGGATCTTGGGTGATAGCTTGCTTAATGCCCTTGAATCTTTCTCTTCTCTTTGTTATCCATGTGAATGTCTCATCCTTCCTCAGCATGGAAGTTAGTGGCTTGACCAAATCAAAAAATTTAGGAATGAATCTCCTAATAAAGTTTATTTTACCAAATAAGCTTTGTAGGCCCTTCTTGTGTTTAGGCAAGGATAATGCTAAGATGGTGTGTACTCTTTCTGGGTCGATGGACAAGCCTTATTTTGAAATGACATGGCCCAAAAGTTTGCCTTCATGAACAACAAACACACATTTTTTAGGGTTGAGAGAGATGCTGAACTCTCTACACCTCTTGAAGATTTGCCTTAGGTGCTTCAGATGTTGGCTTGATTCCTTAGAGAAGACTATCACATCATCAAGATAAAATAGTACAATGTCATTTATCAATCCTTAAAAAGATATATCCATAGTGCATTGGAAGGTATCTCCAACATTTGACAATCTAAATGGCATATTCCTATAGGTAAAAGTTCCCCACTTAGTGGTGAAGGCTGTCTTATACTGGTCACAATCTTGCACCAAAATTTGATTATATCTAGAGTAGCCATCTAGGAGGGAGAATCTTTCACTTCCTATCACCATCTAAAGAATCTGATCCATACTTGGGAGGGGATAGTGATCTCTTAATGAGACTTTATTCAGTTCTCTAAAATCCACACATAACCTAATCTCATCCTAGTGTAAAGGACTTCTTGCTAAGCTGAGACTTGAATGAGAAAAGGGCAGGGTGGATCACCAAAGTAATAGAGTATGATGTAGAGATCAAGACCACCAAGCTAGTAAAGGGAAGAGGGTTATGTGAGCACCTCATTATGGACTATAAAGAGTTGAAGGAGGATGTTTGGGTACTCTATGATCAATCTATAGTAAAAATACATACAAGCATGAAGAGCTGGGCACAAGACATGGTGCATTTCCTCTAAACTGGTGAGTGTCCACAAAGTCTTGAGAAGACTAGGAAAAGGTATTTCAAGCTCTAATCTCTTCTTTATGTCCTAATTTATGGAGTGTTGTTTAGAAAGGACCATTCAAGGGTACTCTTGAGATGCATTGACTCAAACCAAGTTGATAGGGTACTATCTGAGTTCCATGATGGACCAGTTGGTGGCCACTTTGCTCCCAAGGCCATAGTTGCAAGGATTATGAGGGTTGGCTAGTTTTAGCCCACTTTGTTCAGATACACTCATGTTTAGGTGAGTAAATTTAAAAAATGTGCTTTCTTCAATAGGAAGCAATGGCTAATTATAATTCATCTAAATCATATTCAAGTGGAACAGTCATTCATATAATGGGGTTTGGACTTCATGGGGATGATCAACCCTCCTTCTAGTGTTGGCCACAAGTGGGTCTTGACTACTACAAATTATTTCACAAGATGGGTAGAAGCCATTGCTTTGAAGGAAGCTAATGAGAGCATAATCCTAGACTTCTATGAAGGCATAGTGATGAGATTTGGGTTCCCATCCACAATCATTTCAAACAATGCATTGGTTTTCTTAGGAGTAAAGATAAGTGAGTGGGTATTAAGATGTGGCATCTATCTTAGCACTTCTTCTAATTAATACCCATAAGGGAATGTGTTGACTGAGTCTACAAATAAGAACCTGATTAGGATTATTAAAAGGACAATGAAGGAAAATCAAAGGACTTGGCATGCCAAGTGGAAGACAGCGCTTTGGGTAGACAATATCACTCCAAAGAGGGTGATTGGGAATTCACCATACACACTCATGTATGGAAGGGAATCTAGACTTACTATTTCACTTGAGTTACCAATGTTGGATCTTACCCATCAACTATAATTGGTGGAGAGTGACAGCCTGGAGGTTAGGTACTATGAACTAATGGAGCTTCAAGAGGCAAGAGAACAAGCCACGGATGTAATGACCAACCACTAATAGCAACCAAAAAAGTATTTTGATAATATATCTATTCCAAAAGGGTTCTCAGAAGGTGATATTATATTGAAGTGGTATGAATATTGAGCCAAACCTAGAAGCCACATGAAGTTTGATGCCTTGTGAAGTGGCCCATATGTCATCACCCAATATAAGCAACATAATGCTTTCCAACTCTCCAAGTTGGATGGTGAATAACTATATATCCCAGTCAATGAGATATATCTTAAACATTTTCACTAGATTATTTTTATCATGTACATAGTTTTCTTGTCTTTTTTTCATTTTTCCTAAGTGCTTTTATCCACGTCTGTAGTTTTTTTTAGCCCTGTGTGTGTTTTCTTTATCATTTGGGGTAAAATATTTATTGTTACTTAGGTTTTTTCAAGGTTTTTATGAGTTTATCAAGATGCATCTTGAATCCATTCCCAATGGACATTTTAAGCCACAAGTCTTCTCAAAGTATAGCAGGCATGATTCCCTTATGAATCACCAAATGTGTTGAGCAATTTTGGTCCTGCAGGCCAAAATTAGGCACCCCTCTTTCCTTTTCCTTGTAGGGTCATTTTACCCAGGTTTTGACAAGTTTATCTTGAATATACCTTGTGTATAATTTTCTTTGGTAGGCCTTTTTCCATGAAAAAACCAAGTGTTTCTTCTTCTGGTTGCCAAGTGCTTTGGGTTTGGCAAGCATGAGTCAATTTGAAACTCATTTTTATCTTGGATACTTAACAGGGAAAGTAAGTTACTTTAGATGGATTTTTATCATCAAAATGGACCAAGTTCAAAGGGCCAAGGGTCATTTACAAAAGTCCAAAGGGTAGGTACCCTTGCAGATGGCACTTAGGTGCAAAACAGGACCTCTACAATCCTTCTGAAAGGTGATTTAGAGGCCAAAAAGCCCTTGTGAGAGGTAGGGAATCAGAAAAATGGACCTTTACAAAATCCCAAAGGGAAACTTTGAGCTCGAGATGTCCTTGTAGATGGTAGATGGTCAAATCAAAGGGGAAAAATAGAAATCCTGAGAAGGACTTGCCCTTAAAAAAAGTTAGAAATCTAAAGAGAGAATTCCTTTAGACATTTTGTCTGAAGAAAATCCAAAGAAAAAAACCCAAAGAGTGAATTCCTTCAGACATTTTATTTGAAGAAATTTAATGGTTGAAGAAAGTCCAAAAAAAATTCAAAGACAAAACTCTGAAGGGTAGGTTCCCTTACAAAGGGCACTTAGCCTTGAAAAGAGGACCATTTCATTTTTTTAAAGGGTCACTTTCCCTTCAAAAAGTTTCATTTGCAAAAAAGCTAAAGGAATTTCCAAAGGGGGTGATGGGCCCATAGACATCAATTTAAAGTTGATAAGCTAGCCATTGGGATTCAAATGTCTGGTGATAGGCCCATGAATGTCAAATTTAGGGAAGTGAGTTAGCCATTGTAAAAGCTCAAAAAGAAGATTTCCTTCAGACAAAATATTTGAAGGAATTCCTTCAAACATTTTATCCAAAGGAATTCAAAATCCTAAAGGCTCATCAAAGGAGGGTCAAAAGGTGACAAGCCCAAAAGAATATTTCTTTTGGATAAAATGTCTGAAGGAATTCAAGAGCCTGAGGGAAGAATTAATGAACCACTAAAGAAAGGAGCCCAAAAGAATATTTGTAAGCCCTGAGAACCTCAATTACTAGGAAAAGGACAAGAAATAGCAAAGAAAGAGAAAATCAAAGTGGGTAACCTAGGACATGGCCATGTGCATATAAGACAAAAGCTTAAAGTGTTTTAAGTGGTGTAGCAATTCAAGCATAGGGACTAACCGAACCAGGGCAGGTGGCACAAGAGTTGTCAGTGAGAGAAGTAAATGCTTTCAAGTGGAATAGTCTCCACCAAAAAACCATTAAAAGGGTTGGTTTTGAACATTGAAGGGAGCAGCATGTGTTTCCTTATTTTGAAATTAATGAGTATCCAATTGCATGAGCATTCAAGAGAGCATGGCCTAATTAACATAAGGAGGGATGGCCTTGTTGGTTACTAACAAAAGTAACCCATGTTCTTGCAGGCCTAGATAGCAAGGGCAATTACTTAAGCACCTACAACATGGCTTTTACATATGCATTTAAGGAGAGATGGTAATTTAAGGAGAGATGGTAGAAGCATGGGCTGATGGTCACCACACGATTCATTAATGCAGCATGGGCCTCATTTCCTTGATCGGTCAATGATCTTTTTCCAAGTTCTCTATATATTGTAACTTCTCATTTTGAGAAAGGATCTCTCAGCATTATATGGTGAAGCCCTAAATAAATTTACCTTTAATCAAAAGAAGTGTTTTACCTCCATTTGAGCTTGCACTTTTGCATATTCCTATGGTCTTGTCTTATGTTCAATCATTTCTTCTAATGCTTTCACAAGTTTATACAAGCATATCTAGTGTATTGTAGATTCTTTTTTGTAGGTCAACAAGAAGTGTCTAGATTAAAGTATAGGCACAGGTGAGCAACTATCCAATAGTGTGTCTTTAAAACACCTCTGGTAGTTTTTTCCTCCTTATATCTTCATAGAACCCCCCTATTGAAGCATTGATTCAATCAATTTCTCATTCGAATGAAGTGTCTATTTATTTCTTTTGATGTAAAGTGTAGATGAAAGTTGAGTAGACCAATCAGTTTTGGTGCATCACCACTTTAGTTAGGTTCTTTTTTTTATATAGTATCTCTCTCTCTTTTCATCACCCCCTCATTTTTAGTAGTAAAAAAATTAGGGCCTCAAGGTGCATCAAGGGGAGATAGCCCCTAATCTAGAGATTCATTCCTCAAATTTACCACCCACAACAAGAGGAATGTCTCCATTATGTTGCATGAAGGGAGCTGAGTATCCTTTCAAAGGGTGCAATCCACAATTTCAACAAGTAGGTTATGGGAGGGAGAGTTAGTAACATGTCTCCTAGTGAGTGGGCAACATCTGTAGGTACTTAGACAGGTAGTAGAGATTGACAAGCTCCATGGGGTAGTAGTACCCCTACACCATAGACTTGATTGGAATTTTATTGTATTTATACAATTTTAATTTTGGCCTGCGAGCCGATGCAACAAGATGTACATATCATTTTGTGAGACATGGACATTTTATATGTATGTATGTATGTATTATTTTGATTTGATTTATGATGTGATGATCATGATGTATGTTGTTTATGGTTATGGTTAATTTATGCTCATGTGATGATTTCATTTTATGATGTTTATGACATGGTTATATGTGGTGATATATGGCTATGAATAATTTAGAATTTTTCCTATTTAGTAGGTGTATGCTTAATTAGATGTTTGACATTGTAAATTAATGAACCTATGTGACCCCATATGTAGGTAGATATGTGATGGATAACATATTTGGATTGATTAATTTGCTTATGAAATTTTATTTAAAAAATGATAAAATGGTTATTATTAACTTTATGATAAAATTTATAATTTATTTTAATGTGGTAGAATTAATTTGATTGATGTGATGATTGCTTAGATAGATAAGATGGTAATCTAATATATGATCATGGTGATTTTTAATTAGAATGTTTTCTTGATTAAAAAACCTAAATAAATGATGTAAAAGGATAATAATAATCATTTAATAAGACACATAATTCATTTAAATATTATGATTTCATTTATTTGGATGAGAGCTAATTTAAAAATGTGAACTAATCTTAACACATAGATTAAGTTTGGACAACAAAACTATATGTAAGAAAAGAGAGGAATGGTAAAATAATCAAAAGATAAACATCTTAATGAATTTATCAACAAGTAGGTATGACAAATAAGAAGGATACATGATGCTCTATCATTGATGAGGACCACAATAAGGAAGTTAGATCGACTTATGAACATAAGCCCTTCACGGGATTCACATTAGCATTTGTTGGTTTGTTATGATATTTCTTGATCACATAGTGTCAAGTAAGCTCAAAATCCCTTGTTTTATGGAGGGTGAAAGGGGATATGGATGAAAATGGAACCTTCATATGGGGCTAGCTTAGCCCTTCTATAGGTTGCCAAAAATCCATTATAACCAAGTTTATTTCTTACCTAGTGTAGACTGATCGATAAGGGAAGTCTACTTTTTTTTATGAAAGTTGATTGTAGCTTCCAAAATGTTTGCTTTTTTTTAATTTTGACAATGGGTCTTTGGATGTTTTTGAGAGGTTGGGGAATCTGATCAATGAGAGAAACTTCCATGAAATTACTTGCTTTGAGAAATGTTGGACTTAGCCATCCTTCAAGGGAGTGGTCTAAGCTTTCTACTTGTTTTAGGCTATGATATATGTCCTTCAAGGGAGTAGTCTACCTTATTTTAAGAATGTTTTGAATTGTTTTTGTAGTTGTCCTTCAAGGGATCAATCTACAATGATAAAGATGACCCATAAGATGGAATATTTGTGTACTCTTTTTTTGTTAGACATAGACTTTCTTATATAGTGTTAAATCTTACCTTTATAAAGGCAAAATTATAGCATGAGAAGGTTGAATAGTGGGTGAGAGGATGCTTTAAGAGACAATGACCATGGGATTCCATCCTATTAGGGACAAAAAGTGTCCATGTGAATCATGCCATGGGTAGAGCAGTGGTACCCATATTTAGGATTGAGGCTAAAAATTTGAAGGATAATCACATGATTTTATGCTTTAATTAGTTATTCTCAAAGTGAAGGGATGAAGGTGATAATCTCATAAAATAAGGGACAAGCTTAAGTTAGATAGAAGGTGAGTTTGAAATATTTTAACAAAAGAATGGATGAAGATATGAAGCATTAAAGGGCTCAAGTTTTGGATTCCCTTCAAGAGATGATAATCGATAAGCTCTCGAACCATACTTATGTGTTATGATATATGGCCCAAGCCAATTTAAATCAAACTTAACCCACTTGCTTCTTTTCATATTGGTTATATGTTGATTTTAATTTAAGATGAGGTCTATAATAGTAAATTCTTTTTCTTTTAGGTTTTTTTTATAAGCACGTTTGATTCCTTCTTGATATAAATGAAGATGGTTAAGCATGACCAAATGACGCTCGTTGAGTAGCTCAAGTTGGGATAAAAATTCTTGATGATAATCACTCTAAAAAATGATGTCCTTTAGGGATATACGAAGAGAATTAATTTAGACTTCAAGAGGCAAGACAGCCTCTACTCTAAAAATAATAAATAAAGGGGTAGCACCCATAGGGGTTTGAATGATAGTTCAATATGCCCATAAGGTGAAGGGAATGTGTAAGTGCTAATCCTGACCAGATGCATTGACCATTTTAGTTAGCATTTTAATAAGTGTTTTGTTAGAAGCTTCAACTTGGTCATTAACTTGTGGATGATATGGTGATGAGAAGCTTAACTTAATGCCAAATGTGTCATAAATAACTTGTACTTTTTTATTTTTAAATGATTTTCCATTATCGGTGATGATTTTATAAGGAACACTAAAGTGACAGATAATGTGATGGTTAATGAAGATGACAATATTATCATCTTTAGTTGAGATGAAGGGAATATCCTCTACCCACTTGGTGAAATATTCTATTGTAGTGATGATTGAATGATGTCACTATAAAGAATGAGGTTTAATTTCACCAATGAGATCTAATCCCCACTACAAGAAGTGCCAAAAATCCTTAGAGACTTGAAGACCATGACTAGGAGTGTGATGCAAATTTGAGAGTTGTTAACACTTGACACATTTATTTACATAATCACAATAGTCTTGGTTAAGGTTAGGCTAATAATAACCAAGGAAAAGGATACACTTAGTGATAGCTAGACCACTAAAGTGTCCTCCACAAATACCATCATGTGTTTCCTTGATAACATGAGAGATTTCATGACTATGTAGGCATATAAAGAGGAGACTGTCAAAGTATTGCTTATAAATAATTCCTCCTAGTATGATATAATGAGAGGTAATCTATATAAATTCTCTTTGATCATTTTTAGAGAGATCAAAAGGAGTGATGGCTAGGCTTAGATAGTCAAATATTTGTTTATATCAAATATTAGATTGGGCCTCTTCCACGTGACAAATGGAAGAGAGGTTTGATTTGGTGTAAGAGGGCTCATTAAGGTGATAGATAGTAAAAAAGAGTTTAGAATCAGAAGGTGTATGTGGGATTTTGGAAGAAAGAGAAGCCATGGTATTAGTTAACTTGTTAGTAGAACATGGAATGGCTTGAGTATAATAATGATCGAATAACGTTAAGAGTACATCCACTAGTTATTTATACTATTGTAAGCTGTCATTTTTACATTGGTAAGAACCATTGATTTGGTTAACCACAATTTGGGAGTCATTGAAAATGTTGATCAATTTGAATCCCAAGGACAAAGTTGTTTGGAGACCTATCACTAGGGCTTCGTACTCAACCATGTTATTTGTGCAATAAAAATCAAGTTTAAAAGATAAAGGAAGAGAATTACCATCAAGGGGGATAAGTATGATACTAGCTCCCTAACTATGTTGACACTTTGATCCATCAAAGAACATGGTCATATGATAAGTGAAATCCTCTTGAGAGAGATTTGTGAAGGACTCATTAGGTAACTCAAGATGAGGAGATTGGTTGTCTGCTAAAGGTGCTTCAGCCAATTAGTTGACAATGATTTTCCCTTTGATTGAATTTTGCTGGAGGAATTCAAGATTGAACTTATCTAAAATCATGATCCATCTAGCCATATGTTGATTTTGATATGGATTAGAATGCATATACTTGAGTGGGTCAGTGTTGGTTATGATGAAGGTTTTGTGATTAAGAAGGTAATGACAGAGTTTAGAAGCCATAAAGACCAAGTCAAGGCATAATTTCTCAGTATGGGTATATCAAGTTTCACACTCTATAAGTGTTCAACTTATATAGTAGACTGTTTGCTCTTTATGATGCTCATCATGATGTGAAAGCATGGCCCCTAAGGATTAGTCTATGGCAGAAATGTAGAGGTAGAAAGGTTGATCCTCTTTCAGAGGAACAAGAACAGGTAGGGAAAGAAGGTATTCTTTAAGTGAATCAACTTCCTTTTGATAATCTTTGTTCTACTTAAAGGATATATCATTCTTAATAAGGTGATGAAAAATATAACATCTATCAAATAGTTGAGAGATGAAGTGGATTGGAGCTTCCCTGCAAACTATAGAGTTACTTGAGGTTAGTCAGAGGAGGAATGTCAAGGATTGCCTTGACTTTAGCGGGTTCAACATCTATCCCACAAAGAGAGATAATAAAGCCAAGAAATTTTCCTTATAAGACCCTAAAGATGCACTTTTCAGGGTTAAGGTAGACATGAAAGTGGATAAGGCATTCAAATATAACCTTAAGGAATGCCAAATGATCCTTACAATATTTAGACTTTCCAAGGAGGTATCTACATAGTCCTCTATGGTTTTATGAATAAGGTCATGAAAGATATAGGTCATGACATATTAATAGATTACACCAGCATTATTTAGACTTAAAGGCATGACCCTATAGCATAAGGTTCCCCATGGGGTGGTAAAGGTAGTTTTATGTTTATCTTTAGGGGAAATCAATATTTGATTATGGCCCAAGAATCCATCCATAAGAGATAACATCTCATGGCCGGCTGTAAGATCAACAAGCTAGTCAATACTTGGCAATGGGAAATTATCTTTTAGAAAAGCAAGGTTAAGATAATGAAATTTAACACAAATACAAATTCCCCCTATCACTTTGGTGATAGGAACAACATTCAAAACCCATTGGGGATTAGTAATGGGTTGGATGAAGTTGATGGACAAGAGGCATTGAAGTTCTTCTTTAACAAGGGCTATATGAGGGTGCATCCTTTGAAGCTTTTTCTTAATAAACTTGACATCAAGGGTGGTAACAATGTTATGAATGACTATGGTGGGGTCAATTCCTGACATGTCATTTTAAGACTAGGAAAATGCTATGTTATGGTCTCAAAGAAAAGAAGATAAATCCTGATGCTCTAAGGAATCTAAGGATTGGCCAATTTTTACTATGTAGGGGCTACCTTGGGTGCCTAAGTTGATGTCAATAATGGATTCATTCAACATAGTTAAAGTCTCATGAGGAAGGGATTTGTGGATAAAACAATCTTCATCACTAAGATAGGTGAGAATGGGATTGTCATCTTGACACTGAATAGTATTAATGATAAGAGATATGTCTTCTACCATCTTAGGATGAATCAAAGGAATGGTTCTATTTTCCCCATCCTTTTGATAATTTAGGGAAGCTAAAATAATGAAATTTATGAAAAAAAATTAGAGGGAATGATATCAAGATCCTCAGATTTTGAAGGAGAAGGGTTTGGTGAGGAAGGGATTTCTTCCTCAATGATGGTGACATGAGGTGGATTGGTTGGTTCTTCTAGTGGAATGAAATCAAGAATAAATCATTCACAAATTTTATGGGTCTTGTAAGGTATAAACTTATGTGGTCCATGTTCATAGTGACCTAGATTGATTCCCTTCCAAGCACACCTATGGAGGTATGTCATGTCAAACTCCAGTTTACCCAAGTAAAAAAAATTAGAGGTGAATGGTTTTGTAGAAGAGCAAGCAGTGGAGGCAAAAAGTGGTTGATTAAGTCCCCCATAGAAAAGGTTAGTTTGGAAATTAGGAGGCCCAAAGGGAATAATGGTTCTAATGCTGGAATCATAGCTAGTCTAGTGGTCAAGATTCCCATACTCTTGTGGAGTAGGTAAGTCATCTGAGGTCAAGAGGTGATACTCCCCAAGTGAGAGACGTAGGAATGTTGATTCTAAAGGGTCCTTTATAAGAATTTGGAAGAAGTTATGGATGAACTGGTGGAAGCTTGGTTGATGGAAGAATAAGGGGATGTATCCTTAATGGGGATGACAACATCATTAGGTCTATAAGTCATATTTCAAGACTTGAAAGGACTAGGGTTAGTTGGTATGGTATGGGCTTGACCATCATGCTCAAACTTGATGCACTGATGTAAGGTAGATGGCACACAACCCATGGAATGGATCCAAGGGCATCCAAGAAAAATTATACATTGGAACTCACTTTCTACCATGTAGAAGAGCTTGGGAAGAGTGTGAGGTCCTAAAAAATATGAAATATGATTGTCCCTAAGGTTGTTTCCATGATATCATTGAAAGATCAGAGCACTATTCTAGTTTCTAACATGATATTCTCTAGTAGTTTCAATTGGTCACACACATAAGAATAAATAATATTAATGTTGGCTCCCCCATCAATCATAGCCCTCTTGATATGGGTTTGGTTAATGTGGATGGTAATGAAAAGGGGAGGACTTGAATCATCTAGATGAATAGGGGGTATCTTTGAATCTTGGAAGGTAATGAGGGTGGAAAGTTGAAGGGCTCTGATGAAGGCTGCTAGAGGTTGTGGATCTTCAGGTTGAACCTATATATATTGTAAGGCCTCCATCATGGCTTGATGGTGGTGGGGTGGGGTATTTATTAGCTCATATAATTTCATCTTCACTAGTGTTTAGTGAATTTGTTTTAGAACTATCCTTTGTATTGATTCAGAGGGGTTGGATTGGGGTGCACCCAAGATGCAAATCTTAGGCTTGGGTGAAGGTGTTTAGGTTTGGTTGGGTGATTTGGTGGTGGAAGAAGGGTATGTCCATGGGATGGATACCTTTGCTTTCTCTTTATCCTTTTTTTGGGATTGTGATCAGGTGACCACATGAATGGTATGGATTTGGAAAGGTTGTGGGCTAGTGGGTTGCTTCAATTCCTCCTCACTCTTAAATGAGAGTTTTGGGGTAGGTAGGCGTGGGGTGGTTGATTTTCAATTTTGGCTTGGTGGTGGGCTCATAGGAGGTTCCTCTATCAATAATTCATACTCATCACATAGTTTTTGGATTATGACTTGGAAATATTTGTAGTTCTCCTTAACATGTCCAGGCATCTTATGGTACAAGCAAATTAAATTATCATTAAACCAAGATGGCTTAGGGCCAAGGGGATAAAATAGTTTGATAAGAGGCAATAATAAGTAGGAATATTGGAGTATCCTTTGAAAAATGTTGGAATAAGACTATAGAAAGGGTGGCAAGGGAATGGATGTTTTGGTTTTGATAGTTGGGGTGGAAGCCTTCTTAGGGGTAGGCTTGATAATTGGAGCTTTTGGCGATGGAATGTTCTTGGTCGGTAGTTTAGAGGTAGATGGTTTTGAGGTTGAGGGATTGGAATTAGATGGTTTAGAAGGTTTTGAGGTTGAGGGATTGGAATTAGATGGTTTAGAATTATAAATCTTAGTTGTAGATGGTTTGAAGGTAAAAGGATTGGTAAGAATAGGTGGAAGTGTAGCTAGTATCAAAAGTGTCGCTAGAAGTAGAGGTGGGGTTTATGGTTTATTTTGGGGGCTTAGTTTATTAATCAAGGTAGAAGAGTGAGGTCCCAATATAGAAGGCAAAGTTGAGATGGGAGGTAAGGTTTTGGATTTAGGAATCTTGGATGGCTCAACTTTCTTTGTTGGCTTGACTTGTGGTTTCTTAGGTGGGTTTGGTGGTGTCAAATCCAACTTCAATGGAGGATGGGTAAGATTCTAAGTGGGGAAGATACATATGTTATTGATGGGATTTATTGGGATAGTGGAAGGTATTTTGGTTGTTCTGGAGGGAATTGGGTTGGATGGTTCATCTAAGGTTTTGAAGGTGGAGGATTTTGTTGGTTTAGTTGGGTTGATGGTGGTTTCACTTGTGGAGGTTAAAGGTTAGGTAGATCATGGAAAGGTTGATTATTCCTTATTATTTAGATAGGGGATCCCAAGGTGATGCCAAAATATGGCCCAATCAAGGTTTGGTTGGGATAAAAACTCTAAATTTTGGACCAACCTAGAAAAGGGCTTATATATGGGCTTAGTTCCTTCGGCGTTGGACTCAAAGGATAAACCAAATGGATAAGAAATAGGGATGACCATGTTCTATTTTTAATCTATAAAAGGTTCCAAGGTCTCATTGGATGATTATTTCATAGAAGGGCTAAGAGAAGCAATATTTTCCTTGGGAATACTTTCTAAAGGAAGGGTGGATAGCTCTATCATGGAAGAAAAATGGATGGGGGTAACGGTTTCCTCCTTTACTATGATTTCCAAAGGAGAGTTTGGTGATTCCACTACCTCAATAAGTGGAGAAGGGATGAGAGTTTCTTCCTTTGTTTCATTTTCCAAAGGAATGATAGGTGACTCCACTACCTCAATAAGTGGAGAAGGGATGAGAGTTTCTTCCTTTGTTTCATTTTCCAAAGGAATGGTAGGTGACTCCACTACCTTAATAAGTTGATAAGAGGTGGTATATTAGGACATGGGTTTATTAAATATTATTTCTTTGAGATCATTAACTTTTTGAACTTCATGTTTTTGGGAGGACTTTGCATTAATATGCTCATTATTTATAGAAGGTGAATGGTTAGGGAAAGGTTGACTAAAAATGTCAAGTGATTGATTGGGGTCAATTTTTCAATCACAAGTTCACCCTTGTCAATCAAATCTTGGAATTTTTTTAAATTCTATTAACATCATGTCCAATAACATAGTGGAAACTACACATTTCTTTTTCCTTATACCAATGAGGTATAGGGCAGGAGGAATTAAAATGTTGAGGTGGTTTAATCATAGGAAGTTGTATGATATATGCCTTCAACAACTGATCCAAAATTGAAGCATATGACTCCCTTGGAAAAGTATACTACTTTTGGACATAGAGGTTTTGGGTTTTGGCATTCTGGTTGGAAGATGTGGAAGAATTAGGTTGGTTGACAATCGAAGGAGGAGCCATTTTAATCACAACTATGTTTTTGGTTCCTTTAGCTCTGGTGTTAGTGTTGGTATGATTTGAGGTTTTGGAGGAGGAAGCTTCATTTTATTTAAAACTAGAATTTTTGTTCCTTAATTTAAGCTTTCCCTCATCAATGGCTCTAATCTCCAACTTATGAGCCATAGTGAATGCCTCATCAAAGGTTCAAAAAGTTTGAACCTATAAGGTTGATGAGATATGCTTGGTACAAGCCTAAGAGAAAACCTCAATAAACTTAGGTTAGGGCAAAGAGAAAGAGAGTTGATTATTCAAAACTCTCCAATGGACCACAAAGTTGGCAATTGACTCATCCTCAAACTACTTGATGGAATATAAGTCGATGATAGAAACTTTCTTGTAAATATTAATAGAGAAATGGTCTAAGAAAGTTTAGGCTAGTTGGGAAAAAGAGAAGAGGGAGTGTTTGTTAATATCAATATAACAATATAATGTGGGTCCAACTAGGGACATGGGGAAAGTCCAAACAAGAAGAGAATCATCATAAGAAATCAAATAACATGAATGCCTAAATGCTCTAAGATGATATTGGGGACCTTATTTGCTTTGAAACTTCACAAATTTTTTAATCTCCCACTATGCGGGGTATGGTCGGATTGGTACAAATGGGTGAATTTACTCATTACAAATTTAATCATACGACAAGAGGTTGTGGTCACCAAAAATGGATGAATCTAGATTGATCATCTTGTCTGTCAACATCTTGATAAGATCAGTTTGTGGTTATGCACCCCCATAACTATAAGGTATATTCTATTGGGGTTGTGAAGGTTCCACATATGGGTAACTAGTATAGGGTTGAGAAGATGCCATGTATTAGTAAGTGAGCATGGAAGGTTGGGAAGATGCCACATATTGGTAGGTGGGAATGGAAGGTTGGGAAGAAGCCATGTATTAGTAAGTGGGCATCAAATTTTGGGAAGAAGGTAAAGGTTTGTACCCTTATGAGTTTGGGACATACCTTAGGTTTGGTGGAATAAACATTGGTTGGGTAAGAGTCATGATTGGATTAATGGGTTGAAGGTGGGTAGTGACCTTAGTGATAATAGGTGGGAGTGTAGAAGGTATGGAAACTACCAAAACCTTATTTATGACACTTGTACTCACTGCCTACAGTTACTCATTTGTCTTTTAGGCCTCATTCTTCACATTGGGGTGGAATATGGTGGGTTACGAATGCAAGTGGTAGGGAATAAATACTAGTTGAAGTCATCCCTATGGTAATTGGTGTATGGGTTACCAAATGTTGGGTGGTTCCTATATTGGAAGGGTTGTTGGTTAGGGTAGAAGGTGTTTGGGTATTAGTGTTGGAATGGTTGTTAGTGGAGGAAGAGGCTTGGGTTACCATAGGTTGAGTGGAGATAGTGGCTACTAAGGTCTCACCCATAAGGTAAGTTGGCATGCCATAGGGAGGTTCAATGGAGGGAATTGAAGCATGGGTACAATTAGTTATGGTGGAGAGATAATGTTGGAGAGCCACATGATTGTTATCAAGAAGGGTGGTGAAATTTGTATCTCCTCAAGCAATAGACCAAGGTATTTTAGGACTTCCAAAGTGATTGAGGGAACTTTCTACATACAGAGTGTGTTCCATGGATGAGGAAAAAGAAGACGGGTGGCTGGGATTTGGATCTTGATTTACATGGTTTCTAAATTGTTCTCTTGTCAAAACCATGCAAATAAATATGAAAGAAGGGTGAAAGCGATCTCACACACTCAAAAGAGAAGAAAACAAAATAAAAGATTCAAGGAAAACAAGCATACACTAAGAGTACATTTAAGTCCTAGAATTATTTTTATCTCTCTTTGGGCTTATGCTTAAAAATTAAGAAGTTATGAGACTCAACTTGGGCTTGTAGAATGAGAACTAGAAGCGGAATTATAAATATGGTTTTAGTTTGTTCAAGGCTCTCAAAAATTTGTATCAAAATTTGGTATGTGGTTTGATATTAGGGCCTACCCCCTCATTTCACATATCACATCGATAAGGGTGTCAGGTGCTTAGCCAAAATATACCAAATTGTTAGAGATTATACTCAGTCAATGAACCGAGTTTTGGTTTCTCCCCTTGAAATCAAATTCTAAGTGGGATAGCCAAGGGAAAGGTTTACCGCTAGGTGATGAAATCATAGTCAAGCCTTATTTCAGTGTTTGATGTTTGATTTGAATGAGTGATATGGTATTATGTGTGTGATAAGAAGTGATTCATATGATTGATTTCACTATTTAAATTAAACTATATGAACTAAACAAGCAAGCAAGCAATGGATGCAAGTTATTTTTAAACCCAAAGGAATTTTTTTATTTTTTCAATGAGTACAATAATAACTATGATATAACTAAATGTGGTATGAAGATGAAAGTCCTAATCCTAGGAATAGCACTTCTTTATTTTTTAGAAATGAAGGAAAAAGGAAAAATTTAACCTTTTCTAAGAATGCAAAAGAAGATGAAAACTTGATTTTAGAAAAGAAGAATTGAAACTAAGATTTCCAATGAAAAAATGAAAGAAAGAATGTTTAATTTTCAAAAATAAAATTTGTAAAGGATGAAAATTTCACAAATGCAAATAAATGTCCTAAACAACTGAGAACCCAAGAAAAAGCTCCAGGTCCCACCGGGCATGTCAGAACGTTTCACTATTTTTTTTGTGTTTATTTTTCTAGAAAATAAGAAGAAACTTAAATAAGGGTGGGGTTTGGATAACCTGGTTTTATTGTGTGCTCATGATCTAGTCAATTGTAGATACTCCTCTTTGGCTTAAGAAGATGACCTGCAAATAAGAAATCAACTCAAAAAGGGTGGATTAGTAAGATAGATGGGTGGATTTCCTAGCGTAAGCTAAATCTAAGAAGCACTAGACATCCTTGGAGGTTGCCATTCTACTCTTTAAACAAGTAAGTTCTTAAAAATAGAAATAGGTGCTTGCATGAAATAGTAGGAAGTAATTAAATAAATGTAAGAAATGCTTGAAGGGAAACAAATTCTTTTGATCAAAATAACAATAACTTATTGAAAACTAATGCTAAAATGTTCAAACCTATTTCAGAAAATAGTTTAGGCCTTTGTGGTGTGATAGAAACTCCAAACCTAAAATTTGGATGAAGGTAGATAGGCAGGAATTACTTGTTATTTTTGGTAAAATAAAACACACGATGATCGATGCCGATCACTGTGCAATTGGTTCTAGTTAAGGCAACTAATGCTAGTCAAAAGATGACTGATGTAAGTTAGAAATGATTGGGCTGGTCTCTACATATTTTTTATGGGTAGGGGAATGGTCGTGAGGGAAAAATGGATGCTCAAAAATATACAACTCAATATCTAGGTGGTCAGGTGATTGGGAATGGTTTATGGGTGCTTGGTGTAAGATGGTGTGTTTAGAGTTGCATAACTCCAACATAGAGGGGAAGTATGGGAGAGATGGGAAATGGGTGCAAAATAGTAAAGCTACTGAAACTTAACAACTAAACTTGATGCAAGTGTAGATACTTAGCTTTGAATTTTATTGGCTTGGGGGAGTGTTGAGGTTAGGTGTAAGTTTTGTGGGATCCTAAAGCAATGTGAGTAGAGTAATGGTGCTTGAGCTCTTTGTGGTGAGTTTCTGGGGTGCTTTGATGTCTCTAGTCTAGTTTTTGGTTCACCTAGAATATTTGATTTGCTTGAGCGCTGATTTACTCACAAAAAAGATGTTTTCAACCTCTTGAATCAAGGTTTTTGGGTGGCATTAAATAACCATCATCGATCCTAGTCAACCCACACCGATCAAGAGGTGACTGATGTTGGTCAAGGAGAAATAGTCAAAACTTACTAATTTTGGCTATTTTCACTTAAGGCTAGCTGTGAATACCAATAGAAATGATATGAGGTTAGTTAAGGGGCTATTGGCATACATGAGGAATAAGTCAATGGTGTTAGGGTATAAATGCCTAGGTGGGAAATAGTCTTAAGGCTAGGTGTTGAACAATTAGCCATGGGTTTGGGTGGGGAAGTGTAAATAGGCCTATCTAAAATAATTAACTTATTTAAATTAGCTAAATGGGTTAAGTGGGTGTGTCAAAGGATTTTAATAATTAATCTTAACCCAAGGGGGCCAAGGGGGCCAAGGGGTGTTTTACGATGACTAAAATTGTGTAGTTTTCTAGTGTCTACACTAAGTTCATAAGAAATGTGTCAAAATAAATTTTTTCTTTGTAATAATTGTTTATATTAAAATATACATTTAACCTACAATGTATGTTATGAAAATGGCTATCCATAATTTGAATGATAGCAAGTTTATATTAACAAAATTTATGGTTTCAAGTCGACCTTTTTAGAATGTATGAGTGTAAATAACAAGTTATAAGGATTTATTAAATCCTTATAAACCTATAAGTGTGAGGCTACTCCCACTCACTGGCCTATAAGGAGATAAATGGATTTAAAGTATGATAATACTTTCTTTAGTACTAGAGTTAATGTAACCATATATTTTTAAGAGAAGATAAAGATACTTAAACTTTATATTATTTGTTGCAAATTTTACCATGAGATCTTTATTTAGAGTTAGTAAATAGTTTGAAAAACTTGGTTGAAAATTGGTCTAAACTCATAATTGTAGGTTATGATTAAATAAACTACAAATTGGTTGTATATTGAACTAGTACTTAAATAATATCATGACATTTATAAAACTTGGACTATTATTTGGATGGAATGTGATACGATATATTTTAATGTATAATATATATACATATACCTTGTGGTATTTGAGAATTTATTTGTTTTTTATAAAACATAGTTTGATAGTAATATGATCTAATTTCAATTAAATTATATGATTGTATTTGAAGATCTTAAACAAGAAGTTGGGATTCGGTTGAAATCATGTTGTGATTTATAATAATCTTGAGTGAAAGTCACATGTATAGTATTTTATAGTTTATCCTTTATGGATAGCTTGGTGAGAATCCCAGTTTGTATGATATGATTGACATTATGACAATTTTAGTTTTATTATTCTTATGAGGATTGTTTGGGATATTTCTTTGTGATTTAAGTTGAATTATGTTATTATCCCTTCTAATTTTTAAGGGATGATGAGTGATAGGCAGGGAACCTATCTATGGTATTTCATCATTGGTTAACAAGGTGAAAAATGATAACAATGTGTATAGTAGAGAGTATGGATGATGTGAACTATGACATAGATTTTGAAAATATCATAATACTATAAAATGTTTTTTCCAAATTAAAGTTATAGTTATATACATTATTCATCCCTAGTTTACGTGTTTGTTTGAAGTCATAACAGATAGAGGCATACCCATGACTAGTTAGATGTAATAGCAATTGTAATTTCACATGTGATTTTTAGGTGTTTATGTATATTTGCATTATCATTATCTACCCCTTCATAAAGGGAAGGTCCACTCTTATGAATTATTCTAATATCGCATAAAAACATTGAAATCATAAAGCAAAAGTGTGCGTAAATACAAAAAATTACCTCAATGGTGAGCAAACCATAAATGAGATAGATAATAATTTTGAAGTGGAAAACCATCAAATGGATAAAAACCCACGTGTTTATTAAGAATCCTTGTTAATAATAATCCACACAAAACAAACTTAAATGCAAGAATTAGGGAGAGATTCAAGATATAAGACAAGTCAAGAAATGACTAGATAATAAAGAGAGGAGAGAAGGATATTTAAATATAGCAAGAGGAAGGATGAGGGAGTTAAAATAATATCATTATGAACTTACAAGGCATCATTAATGTATGTCAAATGTCTTATTCTTAAGAAAGTGGAGGGAATTATTTGATATGTGGGGAGGGGAGTTACTTGTACAAGTATGTCCCAAATCTTATAAATATGAGATAAAGTGCATTTTTAATAATAATAATAAATGCACATCTAAAGAGATAAAAGATAATTATAAAGAGTCTAAATAAAAGTGAACCCAAATAAGTTTAATCTCCAACATTTTACTTAAACTTAATTTGGGGTTACAAAAGTGGTGAAAACCTTTTTAAAATAATAAAGGAAGTTTGAATTACCATTGCACTTGTATCATGTAAAAAACTTGAATAGATAGATGGAGAAACAAAATAAAAAACTTTTAAAGATTTGTGTTTTGATTTTTTATTATTTTTGAATTGAACAAAATTTGAAAGCAAAATAAATGCATTATATGAGTAATTTAGAATTATAAATTAAATTAGAGCAATAATTAAAGGAATAAATGCATATTTCATTACAAAAAGAATAACTATTATAAGATAAAGTTATAAATAATTAGAATGATAGTGAGATGAATTAAAAAAGGTGAAGTTGAGATTAGTCTAGATTATCAATTAGAATAAAGAGTTAAAAAGGATTTACATCAAAGAAAATGTATTATATGATTAACTTAGTATTATAAATGAAATGAAACACAATAACTAAAATAATAAATGCATGTTACATTACAAAAAGAACAATTAGCAATTAAAATGATGCAAATAATAATTAAATGAATAATTAATTCAAGTTGTCAAATTAGAACAAAGATTTTAAAAATATTTACATCAAATAAAATACACATATGAGCATGCTTTACTAAAGATAAATCAAACCAAGATAAAAGATTACATTGGAAAAAACTAAATGATAGATTAATATATAAAAAACTATATATAAAAAAAGTGAAACAACTTAAAAAAGCAACATTGAAGATTGAAGTGAGTAAAAAATAAAAAACTCTGTTGAGAATTTAAAACAAGGCTAAATAAGAAATTACACTCAACAAAAACATAGATAGTGATACAACTTAAATGGAATGAAAAAAACACAGAGGGAACTAACAACTAGGTAAAATAAAAGTTTGACCAAGTTAACAATTATAACAATGAAATAAAAGCTTTAAGTGAGAGTTACAAAATAGAGAGCTATGTTGAAAAAGGTAATAGGTACTCGGAGAATAAAATAACAAGCAAAGAGGTTATATAAAGGCGTTATAAGAAAAAAAGTTAGCAAGGTAAAGGAAAGTGCTAGAAAAAGGACCTAGAAGATAATGAGAAAACAAAAAAGATACACATAATCAGGGTGCTAAAGTGCAAAAGGAAGGCTAGATAAAAAAACTCAAGAGGGAATTAAAAATAAGCTAACCTAGAATGTCTTGCTAGAGAATAAAATGCCAATACTAAAGGAAATAAAATTACTTAGGAACCAAAAAAGGAGTGGTATTTAAACCAAGAAAAACTAAATTAGAATAGTGTTATTAGCCAAAAAAAAATAGAAAAATAACATACTTGAGGGAATAACTAGCTAAATAATTCCAAAATCGACTTAGAAATTGTAACTTAGGTTAGAGGTCAAAAAAATAAGTTATATTAAACAAATGGAGACAAATTATAAATTATTGTAAGGGTGAAAACCCTTACAAAATAATCTAAGATATCCTCCAAAAAAGGCTTGCACAACTCATGAATTAATGTTAAAAAGAGATCAATGCTCTAATACTATGTTAAGAATTATTCCAAGATCGCATATAAATATTTGGAAACACAAAGCAAAAGAGTGCATAGATATAAAAGATTGTCTCAGTGGTGAGAAAACCATAAATGAGATAAATAAGAATTTTGAAGTGGGAAACCTTCAAATGAAGAAAATCCTACTCACATATTTACTAAGAAGCCTTTCAAATAATAATTCTCACAAAACAATCTTAGAAGCAAGAATGAGAGAGAGAGAGTCAAGATAAAAGACATGTCAAGTGGTTACTAGATGATAAAGAGAGAAGGAGAGGGCTCTTCAAATAGAGAAAGAGAAAGGATGAGGGAGTTATAAGAATCCCATTATAATCTTACAAGTCCTCCTTAGTGTTTCTCATTTGTCATATTCCTAAGAAAGTG
>JARHVA010000162.1:3817500-3960000 GCA_037957365.1 Torreya grandis | reverse complement strand
AAAATTAGAATTTAAATAATATTTCTTTATTCATTGAGGATCATTAATCCATTAGTGATAAAGAGGAAACTATAATTCAAATTCTTTATAACTACACAATTGAATTGCCTAATTTTTCAATTGATAAGACATTAATGTCCATAATATGGGGTATTACATAGGTGTACCCAAAAAATACCCACATAGAGGACACTAACACTGAAATAGAGACACTAACACTACATATCCAATTAGGGTGCTACTGTCCAATTAGGGAACTACTGTCTTGGAGGGGTTCTGATACTAGGATCATGTTTATGATATTTAGATTAGTGTATACCTTAGTTTTAGCCTCTAGATCATCCATCTCAGTCATTTTTGAACTAAATTATTATTTTCACTATTTATTACTATTTTAAAAAAAGTTAAATTTAATCAATTCTATAACAAATTAGTGGATGTATTTATTGCATAGTATTACCCCGATTTAGTATACGTAGTGATTTAACAAATATATGATTTATTTACACTAAATATTAAAAGATTAAAACATCATGCAAGTGGAAAAATAAAAAATAAAATCATAAATTTTAATATATTATAAACATAATGCTTTCATAATATGAAAGTTTTGAGTATTATCCCTAATTATGTACATATGAGTTGGTTAAGTGAGGTCATGTTCAAATTCCAAGAGTAAACTATCATGGGGAAACATCAAGGTACATGTTATTTCCCTTTATAATATATTTAAGGGCTAAAAACTTGTTAGTGAAGGTAGGATGTGTCTGGTTGTCATGTAAAAAGTCACTCATTTGGAAGGGACACAATGTTTATTAAACTTATTCTCCATCTTTTGAAGGAGAGGGACTACAAGATTGATTGAGCACAAATTTATGATAAAATGACCACATTATCCTCTATGTGAGTGAATATCACCCCAAAATAGGGTTATGATGGTTGGATGATGAAAATTATAGATTTAAAGGGCATAATGATGGCAACCACATGTGGCATGTGAGAGAGTGGCATTAGTGATTTGGCGATGGAGGGCATAACTTGTTTACCATTAGGAGCAGAGGAGCTAGTTCTAAGACCACCTATGGGTCAATACACAATAATTTACAACTTATGGGCATCATGAGAAGCTGAAGCATTATTCTTATTGGTCATAGTGGTCCATCTTTCACTAGCAAATTTGGCCATTTTGTTCTATTGCACACCTTTTTCCTATGGAGCCTATCAAGAAGTACTTGTTAAAGGGCATTCTTGAATCACATGTTTCGAGGATTGATAGTAAAAATAAATAGTTAAAAGATTAATGTAAAATCACACACTATAAAAAAATAATTATCACTAAAGTGTATGTTAATGGTTTGCTTCAGGGCCTTGGCTAGGTCAATTTCAACACATACTCACTTATGTAAGTGAGGTGATTAAAATTTGGGTTATTTGTGGACATTGAATCACTCCAAGGGTTTGATGAGCTACTAAAAAAAGCCCCAAAGGGGGATAGGGAGACCTAGGATCTCATCAAAGATTAATAATTTAAGATGTGCTTGCACAGAGACATGGAGATTCTTGGTCCAATGAGAAAAGAGCACAAGAGTATTGCAAATAAATTAGGGATCATGGTTGACAATAGCCTTATAATGGTTAGCATAGATTTTTTTTAAAAAATGTTTTGCACCCCCTCAATATTAGCACCATGGGGTTGCCAATGGTAGTGAACACACTTCTTGAGCAAGCTTTCATGGGGGACTTGGCCAATAAAATAACCAACAAGGGTAAAATATTTAAACTAGTTGCAAGATTTTTCAAATTCAATAAAATTAAGTACAACATTAGATAAATATTTTTTTGGGTTAGACACAGTACCTCGTGAAGATCTTTATTAAAAATTTCCTTACCCTCTTTAGTGCCATGATTGTTCAAAGCTCTGCCAGTGAAACTTGCATCAAATAATGCAAATGCAGAAGAGGTGACCATTAATATAGAGGTTTATACAAACACTAATCAAAGAATATAATCACAACTTGACTCAATGCAAAAAATATATAATAAATCGTAAAACTCTTATGTAGATCTATTGAAGATCAATAGTATGATGATAATACAATAAAATTTCAAGACCCTAAAACATTCCCTCAATCCTCTCCACTAAAACCCTCTATATTAAAAACTTAAGAGAAACCAATATAAATACACTCTAAATTTAATTTTATAGTGATTCAATTAATTTTATTAAATAAATTGAACTCACCTCTTTAAAAATCAATTCTTTATAAATTTATGAAATAATTCATAAATTAAACAACCATACTATTAACTTGATCTCTATTTTGTTTGTATTGTTTTGAAATAATTCATAGTATTAAAATTAAGAATACTTATAACTCAAATTAAGTAATTTGTACATATAAATCCACATCAAAACACCAAACAAAAGTATTTAACAAAATATTTATAAACCCTGATTTGATTTTATAATATTTTTAAGTTTTTTTTATCGAACAATTTTAAAATTTATTAATAGAATCAAAACATATATTTAATATTAAGTATATTTTCATAAATGTAAAAACTACTTATAATAAAATAACACGATCGAAAATGAAAGTTAATATCAATAAAAATGACAATCATGCCATTCATTTCATTTCTAATTTTTTAATCAATTCATATCAAACATATGTGTTAAGTATAATAAGTAAGAATACTTATAAAAGAATTAATACGATGGAAAATGAATGCTAGATATAAAAATATATAAATAATTATAATATTATAAATTTAGAAATTAATTTCTATTAAAATATTATTTTATTTATATTTAAAAATAATTATTTTTAATATTTTTAATTTTAATTTTAAAATTAAAACTATTATTAAAAAAAATTGATCTTTCAGATTTAAATTTTACTATTAATGAATGATTGTTGGTTTAATTGATGAAAATATTTAACTTAAAAATAAACCACTAAAAATCAATTTTTACTATTGACAAAATCTATCATGATATATAAAACAAATGGAAAATGCTACAACACTAATCACTATAAAGGAAAAATATAACCAAATTTGAAAGGCCCAGGTGGGCAACAATGAACAACCAAAAAAATGAAATGAGGGAAAGAGAGAATGAAGGAATAAACACACAAAAGTTGCATATATTAAAAAACTCCTTGTACATAAATTAGAACATACATCAGCTGCTATTGTAAAATAAAAATCTTACAAAGAAAAATATATCAACACTTTCCTTAACTATGACCCCCCCTTCCTTGCTACAAACTGC
Organism: Torreya grandis; assembly: GCA_037957365.1. Classification (NCBI taxonomy): domain Eukaryota; kingdom Viridiplantae; phylum Streptophyta; class Pinopsida; order Cupressales; family Taxaceae; genus Torreya; species Torreya grandis. Next base: position 3,956,723 of record JARHVA010000162.1, on the reverse strand, counting down.
ATTCAATATCCCCTGTACTGCATAGACTACTGGGAATATCTCCCTTGTTCTTTTTTGCTCTACTTTCCAATAGGTGGCTGCTGTGTAAAAATATTGCATCTTATTCATTAAAATAAAATATTGGTAATATTAGAGCATGCCATGTGACAACCATATTAGGTTTTTAGAGTGTTTAGGGAAAAAAGGAGTAGTTTAATAAAGACATTAAAATATAAAATAATTTAATGGTTATGGTGAAGAGACTAATAGTAGGTGGATATTTGACATCTAGATTGTACCAACCAACACTTGTAAGGTCCTCCCCCTTAGGTGTAGGGTCCCAGCTAGCATTGCCATTGTTGATTGTCTATACCATCTCCTCCATGCCCTTGTGGAATCAATATGGATCAAAATTGGTTACAAAAATAATCAAAGTTGATTGTGAAAAGTTGTCAAGGTGAGGCAGAGGTGCCTAACCATCCTGGTGTGTAGGCAAGGACCCCCAACCACTGCAAGTATGCGAATGAGAATGATTTCACTATGTAGGAGGAGAGTCTCACCCTCTACATTATGAAGGCAGAGGCGATTGTCTATGTAGATGATATCTCCTAACTCAATTATGGGAAAGACAATGTGAGTTATTTCAATAGTGTCCACCCCTCTAATTTCCCTTTCTTGAGGGCAAAGAGGATGAAACACAAGCAATAATGCATGGATCATTGCCTCAATGATCCAAAAGGGTCCAAATATGGAAGACCTACACAACCAATTTATTAGGCTAAACTTGAATCTAATTAAAACACATTAGAAATCACCATAGGCTTGTTATGAACAGAAATATGGTCATTGATAATATAAGTAGAAAATATAATTATATATATTCCCTTCCATATAAATAAAATAATTTACAATGTAAAAGTATGACAAATTTATGTGTATTTTACAAGAATAGAGGCCCATATTCTAGGATAATATGTTGCCTAAAAAATAATTTGAAAGGGTTTTAATAAATCATGAATCTAGGTCCAAGCCATCTAATCCTTTTTAACAAAACTAAAACAAGTGCAAAAAAATATCAGTATGTCAATAAAAAAGACACTAGGTTGAGTAACCCCTAAGTGCACAAGGTGACAACCAAGTAGAAGATCTTGATACAAAAATCTCACTGCAAAGTGTGTAAGCTTACTTGCTCAAGAATAACATTTCAAATTATTTGAAAAGGTCTATACATGTGTGTGAAGCAAAATGGAGTGATCAATGAGCATTCAATTTGTCCATCATGGGAAACATAGGTAATATCCATTCATATCCCTTAGTGGGAGTATAATTTTGAAAGGCAGTTTCACCATACCACTTCCACTATTTCTACCATGGTTTAATAGTGTTAATGGTTATTTTATAAACCATATTTGTAGGGAAATTTTTTTATCAATGGTGTTTAATCGAAACTTGGCCTTAGCTTTTGATGTAACAAAAATAGACCAACCTTATGGAAGTCATAACTTTTGACTCGTAACTCCGTTTGAGCTCTTTCATATGCCAAAACAACCGTCTTGATGAGGAAAATATTCTAGTTGATTGTGGAAATATTCTGAGGTATGGTTAAAATTATAATTCCTTATTTTTTAAGAGGGTTATAATCTTATAAATTGTTTCAAAAGTTAGATCTTGTGTTCTAAATTTAGATCTTGAATGTGATGATCTTATTCTCCAAATGTTTAACTATTTCTTTGCTACTGTTCATAAAAATCATTTATAAAATATTATTGTCTCAATGCAAACAATTATGACATTGATTTTGATTGAGAGTGGTGATATTTTCTATCCACTCCTATTACTTTTATTAACTAATGTGAGAAATGACATTGTGGGAAATTTCATTGGTAGAGTGTGCACTGGATAAAAGTGTGGTTGAATAATGTGAATATAAGATGAAACCATAATTAACAAAAGAAATGATAGTTGAGATAAAAATAAATCTCAGAAATATATTATTAAAAATGATCTTAGAAGATAAAAACTTTGTTACTCATAAAAATAACCTTGGGAGCCAAGTCACAATTGTCTAGGCAAAGGACATGTAGAGGTGTTGCCAAATGAAGAACTAAAAAAAGTGTTAGATGCAACAAAATATCAAAGGGTTTAGGAAGCATGAATTTATTATAAATCAATAACATCAATGTTAGCTGAATTATAATAGTCTAGCCAAGAGAAAACACATAAAGTAGAGAATAATATTGAAGATCTATAATTGTTGATAACACAAGAGAAATAGGGGAAAGTCCTAATAGAGTTGGATAGAAATAAAAGGTTGATTGAATATCTTGTTAGGTATGTGGAGCTAAAAGCTTCACCAAGGAGCATAGACAAACAAGTTCGGGTCTACACAGACGCCGGCGTCGGTCAGGAGCGACCGACGTCGGTCAGTTGCAGTTCAGAGGCGCCGACGTCGGCAGTATGGTCGGCCGGCGACGGTCACAGGCAAACAGACAGGAACCGACGTCGGTTACCTGCGTGTCCAGAGAGCTATTTTCGAGGACAGAAGCGAGTGTTTGCATGATGAGTTTGAGTTGTAGACTCATGCTCGCGTCTCTATTGTTAGCAATGTTATTTTTAGAGCCCTTGTTGAAGAGGCTTAACTGTTTGTTGTAAGAGCATGCTCAAGTCTCCTATTTCTATATGTAGGAGAGATCTTCTAAGCTATTGTAAGATGAAGTGTATGAGAGTGTAATTGAGTACTAGTAGAACATTGTGAATGTTTGAAGGACTGTACTTTTAGTGAGAGCTCTTGAGGAATAGAGATCTAGTGAGAGATCTTGTGTGCATCTGAGAGAGGTGTGGAAGAACAAAGTTCTTCATTTGTATTCCTATTGTAAAGAGTTTTTAATACAAGTTTTCAGGGTGTTTTCTTGTATATCTTGTTCTGTGCTATTTATCATTTCAGTTACTTATCTATCTGATTTATTTCTGCATTGATTGCTTTCATAAGTGTAATCCATTGTTGGTTGATCCCCAACAAGTGGTATCAGAGCTCAGGTTCACTAACAGGTGGTTCAGATCTGTGTAGTGTGTTCGGATTACAGGTTGCTCACAGGGATTTCTGTTTGAGTGGGAGAAGCAATGGCAGAGGAAAGTAAGTTGAGAATGGAAAAGTTTAATGGCAAGAACTATCAGCACTGGAGAATGCAGATAGAGGACTATCTGTATCAGAAGGATCTTTACTTACCGTTAGGTGGGATAGCAAAGAAGCCCAAGGACATGGAGGACGAAGAATGGGAAGTTCTTGACAGAAAGGCTCTTGGTTCTATAAGACTGAGTCTGGCCTCCACTGTGATATCTAATTTGTCACAAGCAAAAACTACGGTAGAGTTAATGACCACGTTAGCTAATTTGTATGAAAAACCCTCCGCTTCAAACAAGGTATATTTGATGAAGCAATTATTTAATTTGCATATGCAAGAAGGTGGATCTGTTTCTAATCACTTGAATGATTTCCATGGTATTGTTAATCAGTTAAGTTCTGTTAATATTTCATTTGAAGATGAAATAAAGGCTCTTTTAATTTTATGTTCTTTGCCTGAAAGCTGGCATGGCTTGGTAATGGCAGTTTCTAATACTGCTTCTGCTTCAAATATTTTAAAAGTAGAGGATGTGGTTAGTGTTATTTTGAATGAGGAAATACGCAGGAAAAGCACAGAAGAGACTTCTGGGACATCCGGGAACGCTTTAAATTTCGAGAGCAGAGGAAGGCAAAAAGAAACGAGCAAGAGGAGATCAAGATCTAAGTCTAAGGGAAGAGGCAGATCCAAATCTAGGAATGGCAGAAGGCCACAATGCTGGAACTGTGGAAAGTTGGGGCACATAAGCAGAGATTGCTGGTCAAAGCCTAAGGAGGACAATCAGCACGAAGGAAAGGAAGAGACAAAGGTTGCAGGTATTGCACAGGATGCTCTTATTTTCTCTTTGCATAATAACATAGAATATTGGGTATTAGATTCTGGTGCGTCTTTCCATGCTACCCCTAACAGAGAATATTTCAGTGACTATGTCCATGGAGATTTTGGAATAGTATACTTAGGGGATGATGAGCCTTGTAAGATAATTGGCAAAGGTAAAGTGCAGCTAAAGATGCAGAATGGCAACACATGGGTGTTGAGGGATGTGATGCATGTTCCTAGTTTAAAGAGAAATCTGATTTCTGCAGGTAAGCTTGGTGATGAGGGTTGTATAGTAACTCTCACAGCAGATTCTTGGAAAGTGACCAAGGGTGCACTTGTTATGGCCAGAGGTAAGAGAGAAGGTACTCTCTATTTGTGTAATTGTATTACTAACAAATCTCCTTCAGTTTTATCTACTTCAGATGTGGATGCTAAATTGTGGCACTCAAGGCTTGGCCACATGAGTGAGAAGGGGATGTCTATCCTTAAGTCTAAAGGTATGCTTTCAGATTTGAAAAGTATGGATCTAGAATTTTGTGAGCATTGTGTGTTTGGAAAACAGAAAAGGGTTAGTTTTCTAAAGACTGGGTCTACTAAGAAAAGGCAGAAGTTGCAGCTTGTTCACACAGACGTGTGGGGACCGGCTCATGTAGCCTCTATTGGCGGATCACAGTACTATGTTACATTCATAGATGACGCCACAAGAAAGGTATGGATCTACTGTATTAAAAAGAAATCTGATGTTTTTGATACTTTTAAGATATGGAAAGCCATGGTTGAGAATGAAACAGGCAAAAGAGTAAAGTGCTTGAGATCCGATAACGGTGGTGAGTTCTGCAGTCTTAAGTTCAAATTTTATTGTTACATAAATGGGATCCATAGACAAAGGACGGTTTCAAGGACACCTCAGCAGAATGGTATTGCTGAAAGGATGAACAGGACTATTATGGAGCGTGCAAGATGTATGAGATTGCATGCAGGTTTTCCCTTAGAGTTTTGGGCAGAAGCAGTTGACACCGCAGTGTACCTGATCAATAGAGGACCCTCTACAGCTCTGGATGGTGGAATTCCAGAAGAGGCATGGACAGGTAAAAAGGTTGATCTTTCATATCTCAAAGTTTTTGGTTGTGAAGCCTTTGTGCACATAGATAAGGAAAATAGAAAGAAGCTAGATGCTAAGTCTATGAGGTGCACGTTTATAGGCTATGGCTCAGATGATTTTGGTTTCAGATTTTGGAATCTAGGAACTAACAAGGTAATCAGGAGCCGTGATGTTGTTTTCAATGAAAGGGTGATGTACAGTGATCAGACAAGGAAGCTAGATCAAGTTGGGCAGAGCAATAATGAGTTGGATGAAGTTATGGTCCAAAATGAGCTCGCAGGAAAAAGAAATAATCACTTACAGGAAAACACAGAGACCGACGTCGACAGGTTTGGCACCGGCGTCGGCAGTACAGAAACCGATGTCGGTCATACAGAGACCGACGTCGGCAGACCAGGCACCGGCATCGGCCAGGAGGAACCGGCGTCGGCCAGTAACAGGTCTACAGGTGGCCGAGGTCGGTCACTGTCAGAAAATTTGGATGGACAGATTGTTGAAAACGAGTCCAAGACACCAATCAGGAGGTCTGAAAGAGTAAGTAAGCCTCCAATTAGATACTCTCCTTCTTTATATTATTTATTGCTAACCGATGGTGGAGAACCAGAAAGTTTTGAAGAAGCTTTACAGGTGGAGTCCAGGAGTAAGTGGGAGCATGGCATGATTGAGGAGATGGAGTCCTTAAGAGAGAACCAAACATGGGATTTGGTTGAATTGTCGGCTGGTAAGAGAACACTGAAGAACAGGTGGACTTACAGGTTGAAGGAAGGTGAGGATGGTCAGATGAGATACAAGGCCAGATTGGTTGTAAAAGGGTTTGCACAAAAGCCAGGTATTGACTTTGGCAAAATTTTTTCTCCAGTTGTTAAGATGACTTCTATAAGGGTTGTACTATCTTTGGTTGCTTTTGAGGATTTGCATCTCGAGCAGCTAGATGTTAAAACAGCATTTCTTCATGGAGATTTAGATGAGGAAATTTACATGGAACAGCCAGAAGGTTTTGAGGTCAAGGGTAAGGAGAAACTAGTGTGCAGGTTAAAGAAAAGCTTGTATGGCCTCAAGCAAGCTCCAAGGCAATGGTACTTGAAATTTGACAGGTTTATGACTGAGCATGGTTTCAGTAGGTGTCAATCAGACCATTGTGTATACTTTAAGATATTTGATAACAGTAGATACATTATTCTATTGTTGTATGTAGATGACATGCTGGTTGCAGGGTCTCACATGCAGGACATCTCAGAGCTTAAGGAGAAGTTAGCTCAAACGTTTGCCATGAAGGATTTGGGAGCAGCTAAGAAAATCCTTGGCATGAGAATTAAGAGAGACAGAGAAAATCACAGGTTGATATTGTCTCAAGAAGATTATGTGGACAAGGTGTTGAAACGGTTCAACATGTAGGATGCGAAACCGGTAAGCACACCTTTGGCAGGACATTTCAAGTTAAGTAAAGAACAATGTCCCAATTCACATGATGAGGTAGAGTACATGAATAAAGTTCCATATTCTTCCACGGTAGGAAGTTTGATGTATGCAATGGTGTGTACTAGACCAGATATTGCCCAAGCAGTGGGAGTAGTAAGCAGGTATATGGCCAATCCAGGAAAGGAACATTGGAAAGCAGTACAATGGATCCTTAGATATCTGAGAGGAACCAGCAGCAGACACTTATGCTATGGAGGTTCAGATCCGTCTCTACATGGCTATGTAGATTCAGATATGGCAGGGGATTTGGATGGCAGGAGGAGCACCACAGGTTATGTTTTTACTGTAGGTGGGACGGCAGTTAGTTGGATTTCTAAGTTGCAAAAGGTTGTAGCCTTATCAACTACAGAAGCAGAATATATTGCAGCTACAGAAGCTAGCAAGGAAATGATATGGATGACACAGTTCATGGAAGAGCTTGGAAGGGAGCATGGGAGTTGCAGATTGCATAGTGACAGTCAAAGCGCAATCCATTTGGCTAAGAACTCAGCTTTCCATTCTAGAACCAAACACATACAGCTAAGGTACCACTTCATACGGCAGGTATTGGAAGATGGTGAGTTGAAGCTGGAGAAGATCCATACAGACATGAATCCTGTGGATATGCTAACAAAGCCGGTTACTAAGGAGAAGTTGAATCTTCATTCAACTTCTGTTGGTCTTCACGATTGAGTTGAAGATGGAGGAGCTAGAAGATCTTGCTGTACAGGTATTGGTGCAGCTGGTTTATCTCCAAGTGGGAGATTGTTAGGTATGTGGAGCTAAAAGCTTCACCAAGGAGCATAGACAAACAAGTTCGGGTCTACACAGACGCCGGCGTCGGTCAGGAGTGACCGACGTTGGTCAGTTGCAGTTTAGAGGCGCCGACGTCGGCAGTATGGTCGGCCGGCGACGGTCACAGGCGAACAGACAGGAACCGACGTCGGTTACCTGCGTGTCCAGAGAGCTATTTCTGAGGACAGAAGCGAGTGTTTGCATGATGAGTTTGAGTTGTAGACTCATGCTCGCGTCTCTATTGTTAGCAATGTTATTTTTAGAGCCCTTGTTGAAGAGGCTTAACTGTTTGTTGTAAGAGCATGCTCAAGTCTCCTATTTCTATATGTAGGAGAAATCTTCTAAGCTATTGTAAGATGAAGTGTATGAGAGTGTAATTGAGTACTAGTAGAACATTGTGAATGTTTGAAGGACTGTACTTTTAGTGAGAGCTCTTGAGGAATAGAGATCTAGTGAGAGATCTTGTGTGCATCTGAGAGAGGTGTGGAAGAACAAAGTTCTTCATTTGTATTCCTATTGTAAAGAGTTTTTAATACAAGTTTTCAGGGTGTTTTCTTGTATATCTTGTTCTGTGCTATTTATCATTTTAGTTACTTATCTATCTGATTTATTTCCGCATTGATTGCTTTCATAAGTGTAATCCATTGTTGGTTGATCCCCAACATATCTAACTCTGATTTTGTAGAGTGCTCAAACTAAAATAGAGAATAACACTATGGGTGAGGTAAATGATATTAGCACTAAGCATACAATCACTCTTATAGATTTACAAATAGTAAAAAGTACATTGGAAACAATGAAATCAAAATACCTACATGTGATTGAAGACATGGATATCATCATCATAATTATAGAAGAGGCCTTAACTACATCTAAGGAAATGCAGGAAAGGGTTGATGTCCTCACTATGATGTTTAGCTTAGTATCTTCTTCAATTCATATGACAAAAGAGCCATAAATTGCTACAACATTTTTTAGTGAGATGAATGGAGAAAACATTTGACATGAAGAATAGTTTCATGGGAAACCAAAAGATGTAAATTTAGAGTTGATCATAATTGAGATAGTTAGAGAAGCATCACATGAAAGTATGGAATAAACAAAAACATTGGTGTGGGATCCTAGTATTTGCAAGATAATTCATGTATTTCTTGAGGATAAATAATCTTCGGGAAGGGTAGATTGTCATTTACCCCTTTTTCCAATAAATTAAAAAATAATAAAGTTAATATTTTAAGTTGTCTAAGTGACTTAATTTTTATTTTATTAAAAAAAGTGACAAGTTAATAATACTTTATTATTATTATAAATAAAATAAAGGGTTAGAAAGGAGAAAAGTGAAACTAAAAGATAATGATAAAATTGAAAATTAAAACCCTAAACTTATAAGTATAACCTAACCCTAAAAGTGACAATTGAGTCTATATATTGAGAGTCCTCATTGTAAGTGATTCAAATTTTATTATCAATATTTATCAATTGATTGAGCCTTCCAATTTATCAGTTTTCAACGCAAAGATAAAATCCCTTATAGTTGGAATGAATTGTGAGTTTAAAATCCCTCACCATTCAGATTTAAGTTTGAGGATGAAAGCTAACATTTGACATATTTTCATTCGTAAATTACAAGTGTGCTACATCTAAATCTTAAAACATCAATTCAATAAAGAACTAGGGTTTCATATTTGTAAGTTTTCATCATGGAAAAGGGTTTAATTTTATGATTTAAGATCATAATAAAAAACAACAAAAACATGAGCACATCACTTAATACAACAATGTTGATTGATTTTGTTGGTAGAGTTTCCACTAGGTACAAAAATAAGATCACAACTTACAATAGGGTTTTGGTCACCTAGTAGGGTAAGTGCATAGAGTTGGGGGAAAATTCCATTGATATTTTAGGTAATGTGATCACGTTAATAAATAACATGATCGTATTATTTAATTAATATGATCATGTTATTTAAATTACACCTCAATAATTATCAAGCCATGACATGATCATGTTATTATATAATGTGATCACATTATTTTAAATAATAACACGATCATGTTATTTTAAATAATAACGAGATCATGTCATTAACATGATTGCATTAATAATGCGATCACATTATTGTTATTTTCAATAATGCGATCATGTTAATAATGTGATTGTGTTAATTTTGTCAAAAAAAACTGAAACCTAAATACAAATTCATCATTTTGCATTCAAGTTTCCTTGCTCTCTTATCCTTCCATGATCACATTTTGTGTGAGGTAGAAAAAAGAGTGATAGAAGCCACAAAATTCATCCCAAGAAGATGATAATTGATGATACCACTACATAGAAGAGGTAAGTGATAAAAATATGCACTTGTTAACCCTTTTTTTTTAATTATTTTCACTATTTAACCCTAATTTTTAGTTGTAATTTGTTTATTTTAAATAACCAATATTTCTAACCCTCCTAACCCTCTACAAAATCCTCTTGTTCCTCCTCATCCTAACATTCCACCTAACCCTCCATAAAACCCTCTTGTTCCTCCTCCTATCCATCCACCTAAACCTCCTACAATTCCACAAAACCCCTTAGCAGTTAGAAGATTCTAATTAACAATATTATGGAAAATAAAATTGAAATTGAAGAATTAATTGGGAGAATGAGGGATACCACTTCTACCAACCCCCACCACACCAGCTATCCAATTTCCTAGAGATAATATTAAGTCAAACTAAATCTATAACAAGTCAAATTGATAGATGGACTTCAAATAGGGATAGTTGTAGGGCTTATTATGATGAAAAATTATCAGTACTTGAGGTTAATAAAAAAAATATAAAAAGCCTCCATTTTCACCTTATTCATTGACCTAACCTCCAATTCCCCATTTCCCATGTACATAACTTAATCATAGCCAATTTTTGGGATCAATGGTGGATGGTGTTTGACTATCCACCGTGTAAAAACCACTATGTCCCATTGTATTTTTTGAGTAAACTCTAATGTGAGTTTTTCCTTAGTGATATTTTGAACTATTTTGATTTTAGTGAGTTTTAAGGTCAAGGGAAAGGCTCTACATAGGATCAAATAGGTGCACATTGTGCACCTAATTGGCCCACACAAATCCATTTCCAAAAATCACTTGAACCTGAGATACCCTCTATATTTAAATAGGTAATAGAGATCAACACTTTGTGTGCTATTAGTTCACTCACTAATACACTAACTCAACATACGAGTAGGGTCTCACAGAGTAATGCTAGAGATACACCACCTAGTGTACATACTTGACTCCATCCTTATAGTTATTATGGAGCTATGTGCACTGGACCTTTTGATGATGATGGAGATAGTTATTCAGAGGGCTTAGATACTATTCTTATAAGTGATGAGTTTTTGACATGAACATTTGGTGTAAAAACATCAACCACTACATAGGTGTAGGTATATTTTATATAAATGTCATGTTAAATTTAAGTTATATTTGTAAATTTAATTTAGCTAACAATTAATTTACATAGAAATTGAATAATATATATGTCATTTTTTATGTTGCAGGAGGTGACAATGCTTTCATTATCACAGTCTAAATTTACAACATTTAATTTTTTATGGACATTTTTTACATATTCGGATCCAGTTTTTGGCCCATCCACTATTGCATCTATCTCTATTAAGATGACACATTTTACTTATACATATGTAAAATGTCAAGTTAACCTTATGCTTTATGTATATTTTCATTATAAGTTTAAGTTAAATTTATCTATCAAGTATTTTGATGCATAGGTTCTAACAAGCTGCCCTAATATGGATGGAAACACATACTTACCTCTACCAAATAGCTATCTCTAATATTTTCTTGTCCTTATTTATCTTATGTCTTCAACCTCTTTATCTCTTTGATCACTTTGCATTTACTAGGTCTTTCTTGTTCACTCTTACCTACTCAATGGCTCTTAAGCCTCCTTGTATTCACTTAAGCCTCCTTCTTTGCTTGAAGTCATTTTACTAATCAACTAGATATCTGTAATATTTCCTTTTAACATCAACCTCCTCAGTTCATACTATGTTTTCATGTTCTCTCTCTTTATCCTTTCTCTATTTTTTTCAATATTTTTATGTGTTTTCATAGGTCTGCATGCTACTTTGATTTTATCCTTCAAAAATAATCATAATAGAATCTACCTAATCAATTACATCTAATTTCATGCATCCAACCATTCCACACAACCCCAAGCTTTAACTATTTTCTTAACTCATCTTTCCTCTTTGACACCTTTCTACTAGCCCATTTTTTAGGCAAACCTCCTTGCTCTAAGTAAACTAAAAATATCCAAACCTAACCAAACCAAACCCACATTCAAATACCCCTTTACATCACATAGCTCATGTAAGTACTTTCATAATTTAAATCTCTTTGGAGAATGCCTAACTCAACACCCCTTAGGACTAATTAGGTCTCTTAAACCTAATTAAAGACTATTGACTATGAAACTGTACCATATAGACTTAAATCAACTTTAAACCTTCAAAATCCTCTTCCTCCTATATAGACACACCTATGAACAAATTTTGGATATGTTTTGATCATCTTTGGGGTACCTTGAACCTTTGGAAGTTGTTATGAGGTATCGTAAACCATTAAAGAGGGACCACAATAGTTACAAGCTATGAGAATGGGATCAAAAGTATTTATATAACTAATTTTGGCAATCCCACAAATATCCTATGAATAATCTCATTCAAGATTAGATAAGGGTAGTTCACATGCTATGAGGATACTTATAAAAATGAAGAACACATATCCAGTGGTCCTTTTAGGTAACACTATCTTGAAAATGAAGTTGTTAAGCTCAATATAGTCATATTCTCATTTTTACTTATGTCACCATCACCATTATACATAAATCCACATTTTACCCCTGAAAATGAGTTATAATAGCAAGATAATTTAAGTTAAAAGAGAAGAAATGCACATGAAGGGTAAAAAAACAAGGAATTAGATTTAACATGATTAAGACCCATCCTTTTGGGCAAACATAAAGATGATTCATAAATTTTACCCCTTTCTTAATTATTTCCATATCAATTTATACAATGTTATTTTAGTTCATTAGTTAATGTAACCACTAATTATATTGCATCAAATCCACACAAATCAACTAACTTTCAACCTAATTGAATAATTTTGACTATTAACCTACCTAAAACCAACTCATAAATCGGTTGAAAATTCTATTAATTGAACTTTAATTTTTTTAAGACTAAAGGCATACTCATAGCCATAATTAAAATAGTTGGCTAAATTAATTATAATTACTTTCAAATAATATCAATGCAGACCCAATCAAAACCTTGAAATTTCTCACCAATTATTAAAACATCAACAATCATTCTTAGTGGATCATTAACTTAACAATGCAACTATAAGAGTCTTCTTAGACATAAAGGACCATGACTCAATCCCCAACATTAAATTGACTTATTTAAATAAAGTTAATGAAAAAGTTATTTAAATAAATTTATATTTTATTAAGTGGATTCACTTAAGAGATAGTGATAGTAGGACTTAAATCTTGCTTCATTTTATTACAAGATCTTATACATGTTTATAATATTTTATGACCAATTTAAGAAGTATGGTTTGTACGAAGGTGTGGAGTTAAGGAAATGGGGACTACAAATTTTGGTGTCGACCTTAACTTCTCATGTTTGATCCACAAACTTGTAATACACATGATAATTCAACTGTAATATCTCATTACACCTTTTTCTTTAGCCATGAAAAAGGTCTAGATTTCAATTATAATACCTCATTACACCTCTTGCTTTAGATATGACAAATGTATAAAGGGTAGACAACCTATATACTCAACATTCCTTATGCTAAAAAACATTGCATTGGGTCTCAATAACTTTTATCCCCATTGAAAAGTTTGGGGGGAGAGCCACCATTTATGTTGGTACTAAAATATGTGCTAGTCTCAACAATTACACCTTGAAGTTTCTTCCAATTCAACATCCAAACTATTTGCCAATTTTGTTCTCTTGAGCCAAAAAAAGATAATAAATTTAGATGGATAAAAATTGATATATTGGACAAGGACCTCCCTTTCTTGACCTATTGGTATAATGTTATTTACACATACCTTCATCAAGAGGTGGATTCACCATGGCTCACTCCTTTTTATTGGTTGGGTGCTTCCCAAAAAATCACTTGTCATCCATCTATTATAAATGAATGTGATATCAATCCATGCATTATATATAAAGATAAAAATGATTGATATCACACATATAATAGAAGGATGATGTTCATATATGTGTATCTCAACCTTTCCCCAGTAAACATATAATGGTATTTTATTCTATCCAAAGAAGCTTTACAAGTAAGGACAAACTTCTTGATATATCTCTTATTCCTTTTCTCTCCCTAACTTTGCCTTGTTGAGGTGTTAATATTCTTTCTTCCTCCTACTCTTCCACTCACACTTCTTACATGTATTATAATTTTTATATTACCTCCAACATGCAAACTAATTGTTATTCTTGGCCATTACACATTGTATGGTAGTTACACTTCCATGATTTTTGGTTTACATTATCTTTTCATGATATGCACGTTGTATGGCAGGTACAATTCCATGATTCTTGGTTTACATTATCTTTTCATGATATGCATGGTTTCCATATATAATATTTGATAATTTATATAAAAGTAAGTGAGACATTGTTTACATGAATATTTGATGGCTCAAGTAGACACTCCTCCCTTTTTGTAAGTCAAGATAGACATAGGCATTGTTGCTACAATGCCATCTACACAGGTGCTGACAGAGGTATATATTAACTTGTAATTTTAAATTTTAAAAATAGACTTGTTTTAATAATTTTACTACATGCTTAGGGTAAATATAACTTATGTAAATGTATTGTGTATGCATGTTTGTCTTATGACATTTGATAGTCCCAGTCAGATGATTAGTAGGGAAACTTCTCATGTTTCTCCCATATTTGAGATGCCTATTCAAATCGTTGAGTCTATCATTAAAATTTTTAAGCGTGAAAAATAGATTGAGCAGGATCGTGAGCTTGCAGTAAGTGCATGTTTAAAATATTTTTTTATTGTAGTTTAAAATTAATTTTTTAACAATTGATTTAATGTATTTTATGTTATTTTTTAAATAATACTTATATTTGAATAGGTTCAGTTGCAAGTGAGTTATGAGTGTAGGACTTGAAGTAAGACCTTGGAGTAATCCAAGGCATTATAGGGGTCTTCATCTACTAACAGGGCATCTTAGGGAGAGTCATCTTTGAGAAAGGTAAAGAGAGGGAGTCTATTTGATGAATAGGATTCCTTACATGAGTTGTACTTTTTTGTATGTCTATATGGCAATTTATGCATTTTTGGCATTGTATACGCGTATATGACATTCACCCAAAATTAAATATTATATTGGTAGATATATTTTTTTATATACCTATCATGATAATCTATGTATTATTGACATTGCACACATGTGACTATATTATATGCCTATCATGAAAATCTATCTAATTTATATATTCAATTTTAATTTCATTGTGTGTTATTGTATAGTGTTGTTTTGATCTTCCAAACTATTACCTACATCAGATCTTATATTTATTATTGCACGTAATGAGGATTAAAAAATTATTCTTTTCAATTCTATAAATCTTGTATCTCCCATATTTTTTTAAATTAAAGTTTTTATTTCATTGTGTGTAGTGGAAATGACTAATGACACTCTTATCTATTTTGAATTTTTCATCACCCATTTATAACTTTTTAATTTATAATTAACACAATTTGACTAAACTTAAAACCCATACACAATCATGTTCAAACTTGTATAATTCAAAGACAAAATTATTCATAAATCCCTATAAATTTCTCACTCAGATAACTATACTTGTAAGTTGCCTAATCTTTCACCTTCACTTGGATCTAATGCCTTTTTGACTAGATTTTATTGAAACTAGGCCTAATTATTTTATTAATTTTGATTTATAGGTATATAAAATAAGTCTCCAAAACATCCACTCCTCGATCTAGTCTTGGTAAAGATCTCATTCAATGATTTTGCTTTGTCTTGAATCCTCTATCACCAATCTAGTCTTTCTCTTAGCACTTAGGCTTAATAGCCTTTTTATCTTGGTACTTAATTCTTGTACACTTTGGAGACACTCATTGGTGTCATTATACCTATTAAAAACCTATCACATTCATTATCTAACTCATTTCATTTGTTCTATTCACAAACTTCCTCTCACTCTTTCATTATCTTTTCACTAGGCAATCCTCTTAGGTTTCAAGTACCAAACCTTGATATATGTTTAATGATTAAAATATATTATCATGGATGACCTTGTATGATCATATAATACTTTATTTAACCTCGTTCAAACTCTAAATCACACTTCAATACTCATTTTCACATACAAAGCTACTAATGACCCCACTAGGCTTGTAGCCTTTTTTTCACCTTTTACCTTTATTTTAAAAATAAATCAACTCCTCTAAAGATAAAAAATAATTTTAGACCACCCTTTATCTTGATACAACTCTCCCTAAATTTTCAATATTTAATTCTCTCTATAGGTACCTTTTCCTTTATAAGCCCTTATCCAATCAGGTCTCTGTAGTGCTCCATTCATGACATAGTCATCAAAACCATACAAATACATAATATAAAAAATAAAAAACACTTTAACCCTTCTTGGAGAATCAAAATATGTTAGAATACCAAATTTCAATAATTTTACATGGTTGGAATGGGAGTTATAGGGTTTTTGGGTTTGAAACCCTAGTTACCTATCTGTAGAGGCTGAAAGGCTTCATAATTCACTTTATTTAGATTTAAGTATTTGAAAAGGAACCTAATAAATTACTTAGTTATATGTTATTATTATCCACATTCCTCAATAGGTAAGATACTTTTATTAAACTCCACTCCCTTCAACCAACTCAAAACACAGAAATTTGTCACTCTTTAGTGGACTATGTAAGACACAGGGCTCTATCTGCACTTTAAAGGTTACTAAACTCCCAATGAACTATTGTCACAATTAATTTTACTTATAAATTTTCTCATAATTTTTTCAATTTCACAACCATACACTTTTTCAACCATACACATCCTTTTATTGACACACTAACCAAATAGACATAGGGTAACTAAGCAAAATAGGAGTCTGTTATGTTGGGTATGTTTGTGTTAAATAGTTCCAAACTCCAAATATATATATATATATATATATATATAGTGATTTTTAATCTCCTCCATTATACCAAATTATACCAAATCCATGGACATTTAACTTATTTAGGCACAAATCAACCTTTTTTGGTGTTTGATTGCATAACAAGGCAATCACTATCTACCAAATAGAGTGCTAACTATGTAAAAAGGGAAACCTTTCAAATAATAGGGTATTGAACATTTGTTACTTTTTTTCAATCCAAACTAGACATCCAACTACTCACCATAAACCCTGGATGAATGCATATGTGAATTTACTCAAACAATACAATGACTTTCTCGACATGAAGTTTCAAATACTTAAAGATAACACAATTTGAGGATTGGCATATTCATAACAAATTTATCATTGAAGAATGTTCTCTTTTAGTCTATCTTCCTTTTGTATATCACAGAAAATGAACCTTAAAACCTGACACGTCATTGATCTTACCTATAGAGGACTAAACATTCCCCTTTCTTGCACCATATTTCACCAATCTCATCATTTATTATCTTCCTTGACTGTAACCTAAAGTCTCTTATTTAAACCTACTAATACACACAAAAATGACTCTATCATGGCCTCTAGGGCCTTTCAAAGATAATATACAAATTTATGAAAATCCAATACTATTCCACGAAATATAGATACATAGAATCATTCCATCTTTATTCACTTTTAACAATCTTGATTACATTACACAACCCATGAAAAGGATTGGATCATCTTCTTTTTAGAGGTATGTTATCTTCTCTTAATTGCCCCATTTTATGGTCATGGAGCTATCTCTCACCTCTCTCTCTCTCTTTTCTCTATCCATTCTATGCCACACAACACCTACAACTTCCAACGCATCCCAATTCAACATTAGTTAGGTGGTTACATAACTTATTATCTTACATCCAATGTGAGGATAGTGTTAACATGACTAAACATGATTCTTAAGGGTCATCACATTTATAAATTTTACATGACATGTATTTAACCCCCCTTTACATAAATTATGATACATTTTAATAAAACTTCTCTCACTTAACCATTTCAAACTATGTTCTTGCATCACCTTCTATCATCCCCTAATACCACCTACTACATAGTTTGCTCTTCTATGTTTAATAAGGATATGAAAGTCCTATTCATATGCTCTAAGATCATGAATAATTTTAACCTCACTTATCCAATCTTGTTCTCAACTTGATTAAAAATAAACTCTCAAAAAATCTTCTTTTAAAGTCAATTACTCATTAGGTTAATAGGCATATTACTCATTAAGTTTCTAGGTCTCTAGGCCTAGTTGTTGCTCTAATAGGTCAATTTATCAAAATATAATTTTTATCTCTTATAAATTATATTTATAGTAATATTTTAGATAATTTAACATGTTCTAACCCTTACCCAAGTTTGTATAACTCAAATCAACTAAAAACTCATCTTACCTAAGTTTTAACATGTTCTGCAGGCTAAGAGTTTAGCAGAACTATAGTTTTGATGCTTCTTGACTAAAAAATAACATTTAGAACACATCCATGGATAGATAAAATCTAATATTATGTTATTTTCCTCCCATTAGGATTGATTGACAAACCCACCACCCATTCTGGCCTCAAGAATGCCCTTCCCAATATAATAAAAATGCAATTTTTAGCCTAAGTTCAAACACAATAAAATAAAAATTGTAAGTCATTTACATAAACTATAAGATCCATCCCTTTCATATTTAATCCCTCTAATCACACCCTATATGACTTAGGTGTAATCTTCAAGAGCAATCTGTTGGACAAATTACAGTGAGGGGTCCAAAAATACAACTTTTTGGCAGTGAACAAGCAACTTCTTGAGCTTCAACTAGCATTTCTGCCTCTGATACCTCCACCTAAGAATATATAAACTGGATAAAATATATATAGGACAATTATTTCTTATCACACTACCATGACATTTAAATCCACCCAGAAGTGTATTTTCACTACCATTCTAAAGCCCAAAAACACCGACAACAAATGTTGTTAAAGTTTAAGTTATGGTTATAGAGCTCTAGTTTCAATGCTTCTTGAATAAAAAATTAAACTCATAACATGTATGGGAGGGGGAGGATAATGTCTAGTACCAGGTTATTTTCCTCCCATTAGGTCCGATCAACAAATTGACCACCCATTTTGGCCTCAAAAATGCCCTTCCTAATATAAGAAAAATGCAATTTTTAGCCTAAGTTCAAACACACATAAAATGAAAATTGTAAGTCATTTATGTGAATAATAAAACATTTAACATAAATATTTAATCCCTATAATCATACCCCAGAGAAATCAGGTGGAATCTTTGGGAGCAATCCATTAGACAAGTTGTAGTGAGGGGTCCAGAAATGCAACTTTTAGTAGCGAACAAGCAACTTCTTGAGCTCCAACTGGCATTTCTGCCTTCGAGACATATACCTAAGAATTAATCACTTGAATCACATACAACTAGGTAAATTAAATTTTATTAAACCACCATGATTTTCAAAGTCACCCATAAGTGTATTTTCACTACCATTCTAGAGTGTGGAAACACTGACAATAAATGTTGTCAAAGTTTAAGTTGTGGTTAAAAACTCTAGTTTTGATGCTTCTTGATTGAACACTAATAATACCAAAATATGTGAGGGGGTTGGATAACATCTAATACTTGGCCTTTGATCAGGCCCGATCAACAAACCCACCACCCATTCTAGCCTTAAGAATGCCCTTCCCAATATAAGAAAAGTACAATTTTTAAGCCTAGGTTCAAACATGCATAAAATGAAAAATATACATCATTTTTATGAACCATAAGATCCATATCCTACATATTTAAGAAATATAATTTCAACCTAGATAATTCAAGTGGAATAGTTGATATCAATCTATTGGACAAGTTGCAATGAGGGGTCTAAAAATGCAACTTTTTGGTAGTAAACAAGCAACTTCTTGAGCTCCAACTAGCATTTATATCTACAATACCTCCACCTAATAATATATCACTTAAATCACATATATCTAGGAAAATTACATGTTATCACACTTACACAATGTTAAAATATACATAAAAGTGCATTTTCACTACCATTTCAGAGTGTGGAAACATTGACAACAAATGTTGTCAAACTTTAAGTTATGGTTGCACAACTCTAGTTATGATGCTTATTGAATCAAAAATAACACAAATAACACATATATGGGGTAGATAATGTATGGTAATAGGTTATTGGCCTCTCGTCAGGCCCAATTGACAAACCCACCACCCCTTTTTGGCCTCAAGAATGCCCTTCCCAATTAAAAAAATGCAAATTTCTAGCCTAAATTTAAACATGCATAACATAAAAATTGTAAGTCATTACCATGAAATATCAAATCACTCCATACATCTTTAATTCATATAATCTCACCCTAGAGCACTTAGGTGGAATGTTTGAGAGCAATCCATTAGACAAGTTTCAATGATGGGTCCAAAAATGTAACTTTTTGGCAGTGAACAAACAACTTTTTGAGCTCCAACTAACATTTCTACCTCTAAGACCTCCACCTAAGAATATATCACTTAGATCCAGTTTAGATAGACAAATTACATGTTATCACACCTCTGTGATGTTCAATACATCCATAAGTGCATTTTCAATGCCATTCCAAAGCATAGAAACATTAACAACAAATGTTATCAAAGTTTAAGTTGTGGTTGTGGAACTCTAGTTTTGATGCTTCTTGACTAAAAAATGACACTAAAAATACATATAATGGGAGTGGATGACAATAGGACTAGGTTATTTATCTTTAATTAGGCTCAATTGATAAACCCACCACCCATTTTAGCCTCAAGCACACCATTCCCAATATAAGAAAAATGCAATTTTAGCCTAAGTTCAAACATACATAAAACAAAAACTGTAAGTCATTTCCATGAACCATAAAATCCATACCCTACCTATTTAATTCATATAATTTCATATTAGATAACTCAAGGGTAATATTTTATATCAATCTATTAGATAAGTTATAGTGAGGGTCCAAAAATGCAACTTTTTGGTAGTGAACAAGTAACTTCTTGAGCTCCAACTAGAAATTCTAAATTTGAGATCTCTGGCTGAGAATATATCACTTTAATCACACACACACACACACACACACACACACACACACGCACACACACACACACACACACACACACACACACACACACAGACAAATTAAATGTTATCCAACCTCCATGATTTTCAAATACACACATAATTACATTTTCACTACCATTCAAGAGCATAGAAACACTGACAAAAAATGTTGTCAAAGTTTAAGTTGTGGTTACAAAAATCTAATTTTGATACTTCTTGACTCAAAAATGACACTTCCAACATGTCTAGGGGTGTATAATGTCTAGGACCAAGTTTTTTGTCTTCCATCAGGCCCAATTGACAAACCCACCACCCATTCCAACCTCAAGAACACCCTTCCCAACATAAGAAAAATGCAATTTTTTAGCCTAAGTTCAAACACACATAAAACAAAAATTGTAAGTCATTTCCATGAATCATCAAATACCTCCCCTTAATATTTAATCCATATAATCACACCATATATCACTCAATTTTAATATTTTATTTAAATCCATTGGACAAGTTACAGTGAGGGGTTCAAAAATGTAACTTTTTAGCAGTGAACAAGCAACTTCTTGAGCTCCAACTAGCATTTTTATCTCTGATACCTCCACCTATGAATATATCACTTTAATCATGTCCAAATAAGAAAATTACATGTTATCACACCACCATAATGTTAAAATCCACCCATAAGTACATTTTTAATACCATTTCAAAGCATGAAAACATTGATAATAAATATTGTCAAAGTTTAAGTTATGGTTGCAAAACTCTAGTTCTGATGCTTCCTGACTCAAAAATGACACTACCAACATGTCCAAGGGAAGATAATATTTAAGACTATATTTTTCTAGTTCTGATGCTTCCTGACTCAAAACTAACACTACTAACATGTCTAGGGGAAGATAATGTTTAATACTAGATTTTTGGCTCCCGTCAAGCCTAGTCAACAAACCCACCACCCAATATGACCTTAAAAATGCCCTTCCCAATACAATAAAAATGCATTTTTTAGCCTACATTCAAACACCCATTAAATGAAACCTGTAAGTCATTTTCGAAGCTTTGATCACATCTAACCTGATCTTCAATAACCTCCAACATAAGCTTCTCTTAGCTTAAAGAATATATAGTTATTTATTAACAATACCAACTACATGAAGGTGGAATCTTATCTAGCACCATTACCTACAAAAAAAATGTTAGTAAGTAATTAAAAATGAAATTATATGTAACTAGAAAATAAAAAGCATTTGTTAAAATTGATTACATCTACATTTAAAAAGTCAACATAACTACATATTTTAATCTAATAAACCACTAGGATCTACTCTAACCTTGATAGTATCAAGAATAGCTTCATGGTCTGACTCTTGAACTTTCCATAGTTTCTTATTTAATGGCCTCCCATGATATTTTTGTAATTGAATATTCATTATAAGAATCAAATTTAAATAGTGCAGTATCTTCCTATGCATTTCAAACTCTTCAAAAAACTATTGATCTAAGTATTTTATAGGATATAATTGAAACCAAGTTCCAGTGACTACCACTGACCTAGTGGGATAGTCAATGTTTTCTCCATTTATAATTTTGGAAGTCAATTTTTTTTTCTCTCTTCACGTTGACACAAGTAGTAATTAGTGCCCTCTTCATTATCCTCATATGAAATAACTACAAAAACATGCCCTATATCACAAAATAATAGTTTTAGCTATAAAATGAAGATATATAATGAGAATGAATTATACATAATAAAAAATATTCTACCTAGTTGCACTAGATCAGATACATGGTCAAAGTCATCTGATGATGTTATATTTCTAAGTTACAATGTTGTTGGAACCTGATATGTGTTGATTGGAATTAGAGTTTTGAAACTCCATTCATCCACCCACTCTTGTGACTCACACTAAATCCAAATAGAGTCCATGCATGCAAAACATAAACATGCCAAGTGTCTCATATGAGTAGTCCAAGAACTTGAATTTGAGCTATGAAATGAGTGGTCATTTTATCTTGTTAGAGTCATATAATCTTTAGACTATGCCAAGTGTTCTTCCTCCATTAACCAAAAATGTCTATGAATAATAGAATTTGGTTGAGCATCATGACACATGTTCTCATTACACTATTCAACTATAATTTTTTTCATTTTTTAAATGAACACCCTCTTCAAATTTCAAATCCTCCCTTCTAATAGCTCTTTTTACACATACTCCAACATCATCATGCTTTATTTTTTCATGGCTAGTCTTGGTGAAACTAAAAATGTGTTCTACACTAGTGATAATGAGCATTTTGATCAACCAATAAAACATCCATGCATTTTTGAATTGCGATGTGAAATTATCTAACCAAATATAATGTTGATTAAAAGTAATGTTCCTATGACTCAACTATTTATAGAACTTCTATGAACAACCTTGCACATACTTTAAACAATGTGATTAGTCATAATTTATATAGAAATTATACTCCCTTAATATTTTCCATTTTAACTCTATACTATTAGGTGCATGTATGATTTCTATATGCATGAATATGACAATTTGTGATGAGTTGTAATACTATGATTAAACTTCCATTTGGGGTTTGAATGTGTAATTCTCAAAAAAATCATCTATTGAAACAATCAAACCAAGTAGGAATGTATCCTTGCTTAGATTGAAATGTTTATCCTACCATCTATCTTTGTGCATGTGCCTTGCATAGTCATAAACAATATTTTCTCTAAAATTGATCAAAAATTTGAAAACAAGTATCTTTTTTTAACAAGATCACACCTTTTAGATTCTTTACCATCTTTTACTTGGTAAGTCACCAATTTATATTTAATTAAAGCAACTAATTCCTATCTAATTGTACTTGTAATCTTCTCATGGATACATTTTTTTAATTTTGAAAATCCACCATAAATGCTCGAATTTCTATTTAAACATGATTTGTTGTAAAATAATTGTCCATTTGATCTTTTTTCAAAAGATAGTTGGAATAAATTCCCTATCTAATTTTGGTGGCAATTCAATGCCACACTCCTAAAAAATGTTGTTAGTATGTAAAGTACAATGAATATGACAAAAAATATCATAGTGAATTGAACATTCAACATGTTTCCTATAACAAGTGGTGTGAGTGTGATTTATTTTTACATAAAAAGGTTTGGCCATCTCAAAATATCTTTGACAAATATAAATTTGTGGATGTTTTTCTAAAAATTTAGAGTACAATTGTGTTTGATTCATATCCAATAAATATTTTTAATGCAGTTCATGGTTATGAGAACCAATTATTAAATTCACAACATCTCTTACATTAGGCAAAACTCTTGTGTTGTCTTTCCAAAATTTAGCAAGTAACTCTTTGAGAGTATGGGCTATAGCCTTGTCCTTTCATGGAAGTCTACTAGAGAATGCCTAGAGCTCATTGGTATTAGGTTTATTAAGTCTTTCACTTCTTTAAATTTCTTTCATTATTGTTTTTTTGTTTATATTAAGTGTTCAGCTTGTTTTTAAAAACATTCATTTTTTCCCTATTTTATCACTTACTACACAAGTTGTATGTTTATGTCAGGTAACATTACAATTTTGGGTGTATGATTTTGGACCTACAATATGATATGCATCATGTAGATTTTTAATAATTTAATTATTTTCATCATCCATGTTAGATGTTCTTAGTCCTAATGTGTACACTATAGGTCTCATCTTAATCAATTTTATCAATGAAATAAATGATTGACGTCTTTGACTATCATAATCCAAATTATGAAAGAAAGTATCTTAAATTTGTTGAGCTAGTCTTATTGAATGGGGATCAGACATTTTGTTATGCATTGATTCTAAAATATTTTCATCACCTTCAATTAAGTACTTGTCTTTTCTACACAAAATTATTGGAGGTGTTGTTAATGGTGAAATTTTTTGAGAGGGTGTTTCAAAATCTTTATTACTTTCATCATTTAGAGGTGGGATGACATTATATTCATTGTTTATTTCTTCATTATATGTTTCCATAAAATTTTATTGATTGTTAATTTGATCATTATTTGTTTCCATCAAATTTTCTTCATTCATGGGAGGTGAAACATCATACATAGAATCATCATCAACAAAATAAAAAACTTGGAACTTTGAATGTAAACTTCCAACATTATCCAATTCATTATTTTAAATTACATCATTATTCATTTTATTATGGTTAATTCATCATTATTCAATTTATTATGGTCAATTTCATCAATTTTTAATTAATTTTTGGATAATATAATTTATTTAATCATGTATAAAATGAAATATAAATCATATCTACTAAATTATGAGTGATTTGGATTAGTGGATCACCAAAAGCCCACCTTTGACTTTTTGGCTCTGTCTAGGATGAACTAGGACTATCTACATTTTAAATAAGATTAGAATCATGTCAAATGAATAATAAAATGATTCATAGGTTAATACATCTCCAATTATCATTCAGTGTTATCAAATCTTGATAAGAACATTGCTCCCAAACAACAATCTTAAACAACCAAACTTTGATCTTAAGACTACTAGGCCTAATGGCTCTTTTAGTAGGTCAAAATGCAAATTTAGGTTTTAGGGTATTATGAATATATAATGTGATTTCATTATTAAAATAATCACATTATTAAGTAATATGATTGCGTTATTAACATGATCACATTATTAAGTAATGTGATCACATTACTAATGTAGTTAATAATATGATCATTCTATTTGAATTTGAATTCAATTCCCACACCTTTCGGCTCAAGAATAGCTTGTATTTCCAATCCAAAGGCTTGGGCTATCAATGTAAAGCCGAGTTTTCATATTTATGATAAAAATAACAAAATTCAATTTAATTGCCAAACACACTAAGAATTTCAACATGAAAATTCAAAAACTTAATACCATCATGACGAGCATACTCTCATCTTTCCTAAAATATGATTTTTATAATTTTTGAACTAATTTAAGATTTCAAACTATGCTTATTTCTAACTATACTTTTTTTAGGCCACTACATGCCACAAACATACATGCCTATACATGTTCATGTAATTTGTCTTTCATCTATCTAAATGAAAAACAAGTTATATGGTCACAAACTAAGCCTAATTCTTCATATGCATTAAAAAAATTGGTTTTCATTTTTTTTGAGGTAGTTAGGTGTGTCATATGGATGGATATCCATTTTTTATCAGTTTTCAAAATCTATTTACTTGTAAAATTCATAAAAAAATTATTCTTTGAAAAAATATAGGTCAAAAACTAGAAGATTTTATCTAAATTTTCCCCAAAGGGTTTCAAATAATATTAAACATTGCTTAAAAAATGGTGTGCTACACGACTATTTGTCTACTCTATTTTTTGGAAAAGAATAAGAGTTCCTCTTCAAATTTTATATGTTTGACCTAGTTATACTTAACCAACTAAAAAAATAATGTTTTGGAAACTAGACTTGAAATGCTACATTTCATGTTCTTATGCCATCTTCAAATTTGGAGTGTAGATATATCACATTATCTACAAAAGTTTAGATTTATGAAATTTCAAGAAAATCATGTCCATGGGTAGGCCACTTTTTGTCCTCCAACTTTGTACACTTACCTAGTATAGTGAACACAACTGATAATAGGGTTTCCATATCTGACCAGGGGATCAAAAGGGTTTCATAAAATATTATTCTACCCTTTTAAATATTAGGTTTTTTATAAATAAGAACATAAAATAAATTCTAACATTTTAACATCAACACACTACCCTTCTAACATCAAATATAAAGTTGAAATTTTGTAAATATTGTTAGAATTCATTTGTAATATGATTTTAGAAATACACTAATTTTATAAAAGTATAAAATAATTTAAATAAATATGGTAATTTTTTGTGAAATTACATTTTTGTTATATCTTTGAAATTAATTGTATAATCATTTATTTAATTGCCAATTTAGAGAATAAGGATTTATGTAAAATCCAAAATTGTTCAAATTTGTCCAAAAGGGACATTAAATTTTTTTGGGTGAATTTATGTGCATCCTAGTATTATCCATATATCCAATCCCACATTTATAAATCCAAAATATTCATATAATTAGGAATACTCACCATTAAAATTTTACCTAAAGAAGGTTGAGATCCTAAAGGTCTTCCTTTGATAGGACAAGGATCTCTTTAAAGAGTCCATCTCGCTCCTTCACTATCAAATAGGAGCACAACTAAACTAATAATTTTTTATACATATTCAAAAAAAACCTCATTTAATCTATAACATTAAATAAAGCCCTTGTTTAAGGACCACTAAAGCAATTTTCTTTTATTTTTATACATTATTGTGATTTTATAATTCCACTTCATTGTTAGGCCATAATTCATCAAACTTTGTGATCGATATGTGAAAGGAAATAACACTAGCTATAAGTAATTTCAAAAATTATGCTATGGTTTTTTTAAGATGACTATTACATTACATGATTTATGACATGTCCTAGAATTTTACGTGTAACATTTCACAAAAAAATTAGGTGACATAAGAAAAATGGCTTTTGGATAATCTATGAGTAGATTTTTTATTGACATTTTGAATCACCATCTATGATCCATCCTAAATAAAAAATTAATATGATCATATGAAATGATTCTAAATGTCAATTAAAAATCCATATATTTTATCCAAAAGTCATTTTTCTATCTTATGGATTATGAAAATATAAAATCTATGAATAGGTGATGATTTAGAAAATTATATAAATGCCCCTTTTCCTCAAATTTTAATACACACCACAAAATAATATTTTAAATATTAAAAAATAAAATAATTTAAAATTTTAGATTAAAGAGACACATAATAAATAAAATGTTTTATATAATTAATTTAAAAATTTTATAATATGGTATAATGTCTCTTTGAAGGCCCCTATGCATTATTAAACTAAAAAAATTACAATTTGCTCTATAAAAATATCTATGCATATATTATTGTTTTTAATTGAAAAACAAAAATTTATAAATGAAACATAATATTACATTGTTAATTCTACCTTTTTATGGGTGGAGGAAATCACACCCTAGAATGTGAGTCATATTGAGCTACAAAAATATTTGAGACAAATAAAAAAGTATCACCAAAATAGTACCAAAATTAAGTTTGTATAATAGTTATAACCATAATAAAAGTATCATTCAATAAAAAAGCATGATAAAATTAAGAAGCCATACAATAAGGGCCACCTGACAAAAATAAAAAGGAAATTAGGAAACATTAGTAAACATGGTGGTTGGAGGAGGTAGAGGAGGGGCTATAGGGTTTTTCCCCCAACCATTAGTGCTTGGAGGTTCTATTGTGTTAGATATAGGCTACCACCCATCATTATGCTTCACTTATTCAATTTCCTCACATACTACTAAGGATAAATGGCGAGAGCAAAGCATGATAACTTATCTTAGGGAAAAGTACCCTATCCACTACCACCACTACTTCCAAGATAGTCAAACATGCTACCACCACAGGGAGGCAAATTTTTATGAGAATGGGGAGAGGAGCTCTACCTAATCCTAGAGTGATGATGATGAAAACCTATCCCTAACACCAAGAAGGATAATAGTTGTGGGGAATATCTAGAGGCACCCAACTAACATCACTTAGAACATTCCCCCATAGGTCCAAAAGAGTCTACAGGTGATCCACACCATAGTGAATCTTTTTTGTTTGGACTTGGATTCAAAGTAACACTTTGGAGATAAAAATAACTTTATTCTAGTCACTAAAAAATATCATTTCATAGCTTCATTATTAAAAATAACATGATATCCATCTTTATACATATGAAAAATAATATCAACATGAAATATATACTAAAAAGTGTGGTATCTTGTAGGTAACATTGCCAAGCCCCCAAGAAGAACCATTTTCTAAATAAATAATTCTGGAAGAAAACACTGAAAATGGGTATGAATCCATTTCCAAGTAGACTGAGCATGAGGGCAAAACCAAAAAAGGTGTGTAAAGGTTCATTTTAATGAAAATTAGGGCAACTAGGATTTGAAACTCCCATGTGTTTGAGCTAATCTCCAATTGGTAGACCCTAGTAGAGAATACACCAAATAAAATAAGATTTTTGGGCTCAATATGGGATTTCCAAATATTGGTAGACCTTTGAGCCCAGATACAATCCAAGGACCTTAAATTCCAATGATGGTTTATGGTTTCACCCTAAATATGTGGAGGAGAAAGAATATTATACCTAATATTGGGTTTGTACCAATATAAAGGAGTACAATAGGAAATGCCAGTCTTTCTACCATGGGGCTCTAAAAGATACACAATTATTGTGAAGACAAACATTAGGTATAGAATTATAAAATTCATAAATAGAATCTACATCTTGATTATTGAGCTAGTATTTAATATTAACCATGTCCCATGAGAGCCACCCACGAGAAATATTTTAGAAGATGTCACCAATAGTCTTGATTCTCTTTTTATAAATCCCAAGACTTCTAATTTAGGGGACTATGGCAAGAAGACATTATGAAAATTAAGAATTTGAAACTTTCAGAGAGAATGGGAATAAGATAAAGTCCATTTATCCATCCTTTACCTAAATGAGGTTGGGTTTGATAAACTCCCAAGATTTCCATATAATTTTAACCATAAAATTAGCACCAATTTTAATTAACATAGGAGAAAGAAGAATACTCTGCAAATCAAGTCCCTTCTATGCCTTTATGTTAAGAGGAGTTATTTGGGTAATTTGATGACTCAATAGAAATTTCCAATGCTCATCCCCTTATAATATTTTAATGATCCAATTGACACTTAGGGCACAACCTTGAAGCTTGATGTCAATAAGCCCAAGGTCCCTTACTTCCTTAGGTATATAAAAAATATCCTAGAGACCTTGTGGAAAACCTTATGATTCTATGAATTCACCCACATATTATATCTCATTAAATTCTCCAATTTAGCTTATGAAAATTTGAAAGGAGGCCAACAAGAATAATAATAAACATGGGTAGTATGTAACACTTTGGAACAAAATTGAAAAATACTTGCTAAAGAAAGAGGTTTGGTGATCCAATAGGCAATATTTTTCTCAACCCTTTTGACAATATATGACCAAAAATCATAGGGATAATATTTAAAACCAAAGGGAATGCCCAGAAAATTAAATTTCACACTTGGATGAATCCATTTACATTGATATCCTTCCAATCAAGGAGGTTTTGGGGAGAGAGAATTTATATAGCATTGATTCTTTCTCCACATAATAGAGGAATCCAACATAAGGAAAAAAAATTCAAGGCATTTCATGACATTCTTGAATGTATCTTCTTCTTAAAAGCGGTAATAAAAGAATCATCTGTAAAATTCCCATTGATGAACTATTGATAAAATTGGGGGAGAGAGATGTCATTCACCAAACCTCTTGAATATTAATTGGTCATTAGTTAGTTGAACCATTCCACATTAAGCACATAGAGAGGGATCAAAATGGAAAATTTTATTAATAGATATGTATAGTCAAAAATTGTGATATTTCACTCAATTAATGGTAATACAAGTTCTAGTGTTTTGAAATAAACCAGGGGCTAAATCCAAGAGCTTTAAGCATTGCAGTGATGAAGGGCCAATTAATCTTGTCATAAGCTTTCTCAAAGTTAATCTTCACAAACATCAATTTTTGACCAGAGACTTTGGCTAATTCCATACCCTCCCACACTATAATAACATTATCTAAAATATACCCATGTTATATAAACCTTGTTTGTTCACTTCTAATAATGAAGGGAATAATATGTCTCAGCCTAAGGGAAAGGGCTTTAGTAATGATTTTATATGAGACATTCATAAGAGTGACAATCATCCAATTAGTAATAAGATTAGGGTATCTAGCATTTGGAATGAATTTGATATTACTTGATTAGTGAGGACTCTCAGAGAGTTAGATAAAATAAATTCATATAGACTTTAAAAATATTTTGTCTAACAATGTCCAAAGGACCTGATAAAATTCACAAGGGAAAAAAATCAATGTTAGGGTATTTGTTAATGGTCATCTATATTGGAAGGGACAACTTGAAGGCATTGTATGAGATCTACTTCATGACATGGGGAAGAAGGTTGGGTAGAAAAAACTCCACAATAATGGTTCAAAAAATCTAGCAAGATGTATGGTAGCTTGGTAAACATAACATTGATATATGTAATGGATTTAATTATGTATGCATCTTGTTTGGAGTAGAGAAAGGAAAATAATTATTTAGTAACTCTATCACCCACTATCAACTAATGCATTCTAGCTCTGAGTTGGGCTCCCCTAGATTTTTAAGGTTCCTTACTTTTGAGCTTGTGTCTCCATTGAGAAACATGAGATTGTAAATGAATATTAAATGGAGAATTGTCAAGATCCTTTAAAATCCTATGGATTTCATGGTGTGATGATTTATGATCATATTTTATGAATATAATTACTTTATTATCATATAGTCAAATAAAATTGGTAGTCTGAGTAATGGCATTGGCCCACCAATCAATCCAAAGTGTGTCTCTTGTGGGTTTGAAAATAGATTCCAAATCCATTTGATATTTCTCAAAGTTCTCTCATGCCTAAGAAGAGCATTATTGAGATAGAATTGGATCTTAGCTGATCTAGTATAAGGGGAGCTCCATTGAATACAAAAGGGAATAGGTTGATGGTATGAAATAATGACATCATTAATGATAGATATTGGGTGATGGTGAAACTAGATAAGGAGAACAAGTTCTTCTCCATGATTAAATCATAATTTAGCCTTTTAATTACTCTATCTTGACCTAATCTAAATTTTGACCACTTTTAAACAAATATAAATCATAATCCCTCCTTCAGTGGTGATTGGGATCATAGAGACTAAGCTTATTACACATGTAAAACCATGCTTCTCACTCCCCATCACACCAACTCATAGGAAGGCGACCTTATTTATATTTTTTTGACTCAACCATGTTATAATCACCATAAAGCACCTAGTGAGATTTAGAAAGTGAATTTTTTACCCATCTCTAGAGTAGAGCTCTGTCAATGACATCATTTAAAGCATACAAATTGGCTATCCCAAAAAATTGGTCATCAAAATAAAAAACAAACCACACCACTCAATGGGTAGGTTCAAACCCCAAAGAAAAAATATTTTATGAAGCCTCTAGTGATAATAGCATGATGAATCCTCCATGAAAAAATCATGATTAGACACTTGCTAGAGCTAATTTGGCCATATCATGCAAGTGGAAAAATAAAAAAGAAAACCATAAATTTTAACCTCTTGTAAACATAACACTTCCATAATATGAAATTTCTGAAAACTATCTATGATTATGTACCTATGGGTCAGTTTAGTGAGGTCATGTACATGTTTCAAGAGTAAACTATCATTGGGAAACATCAAGGTGCATGTTATTTCCCTCTACAAGATCTTTAAGGGCTGAAAACTTATTAGTGAAGGTAGGATTTATCTGGGTGTCATGTAGAAAGTCACCCATTTGAAAAGGACATACCTTTTCTTGAAATTATTCTCCATCTTTTGAAGGAGAGGGTCTATAGGACTGACTGAACACAGATTTCTGATAAAATGACACAACATTATCCTCTATGTGTGTGGATATCACCCCAAAATGGGGTTGTGATGATTGGGTGGTGAAAAATATAGGCTATAAGGGCATAATGGTGGATGTCATGTGTGGCATGTGAGAGAGCATTGTTAGTGATTTAGCGGTAGAGGGCATAACTTTTTTACCATTAGGAGTAGAGGAACTAATTATATGACCACTTGTGGGTTGATACGTAATGGTTTACAAATTATGGGCACTGTAAGAAGCTAAAGCATTATTATTATTGGTCAAAGTGGTCCATCTTTCACTAGCAGAGCTGGTCATTTTATTCTATGGCACACCTTTTTCCTATGGAGCCTATCAAGAAGTAGTTGCTAAAGGTCATTCTCAAATAATATGGATTGAGAATTAGTAATGGAAAAAAATATTTATAAGATCAATGTAAATCACACATTGTAAAAACTAAGTATCACCAATTTGCATGTCAATGGGTTTACTTCAGGTTTTTGGCTAGGCCAATTTCAACACATACTCACTTCTACCAACAAGCCAATTAAAATTTAGGTTGCTCATGGAAAATGAATTGCCCCAAGGGTTTGATGAGCTACTCAACAAAGCCCCAAAAGGGGATATGGAGACTTGGGAGTTCAATCAAGACTAATATTTTGTGCTTAGATTACACATAGAATTAGAGATCCCTAGTCCAATGAGAAAAGAGCACAAGAGTATTTATTCTTATAAATAAACTAGGGACCATGGTTGACAATAGCCTTATAATGGTCAACATTAGTTTAAAAAAAAAAAAATTGGTCATATTTTGCACTGATGAGCCCAAAATATGGCTCATTATTGACGTGAAAGTTCCTTCATTTCATCTCTCTAATGATATAGTCTTATGTAAATCATATCCCTTTAGATAACTATTGCATGGAAAATAGCTACTTTATCTCATTTATGTCAAAGCAAAGGTTGAATTACCATTTTATCATTTATACCTAACAAGTAGCATGTTTTAGTGTTTTGATTTTGAAGAATACACAGGAAGGATTGCAGAAATAATATTTTGTAAAAGTTCTAGTTTTGATCTTAGTTTTTGCATAGTTGGATTCTCTAGGATTATAATCAATCTGAATCTCCTATCTTTAAGGAGCAATAAATTGACTAGTAGTTCTATTTTTCCACATACTATCTTTAGCCCAAGATATGAGTATAAATATGTAAAATTTCATCTAGAGTAAAATAATAATGAATATAGTTACATTTTGAGCTCCAAAAATATTATAAACTTTCTAGCTTTCATGAGTTAATGCAAAATGATTCCAATTTTTAGTATTGAGTAGATTACATTCCTAACTCTAAGAAGAGCAAGGGCCCACTCTCTTTGGAACCAAGAATTTATGTACAGTATTTATATTTATGTTAAATTAATTCTTCATTATTAAATAATCAAAGTATCTTCAATCGTTGCATGTCTTAGTCATTCATAAAATAATAAATTTTGGGTTTACTTTTCAATAGTATTTCATTTTTTCCAGCAAGTATGAATGAAGAGTTAAATTTACATTTTAAAGCAAAGTGTGAATTAGATTTTGATTTACATTTCCATGCAAGTGTGAATTAGATTTAGATTTACAGTTTTAGCAAGTGTGAATTAAATTTAAATTTGCATTTCCATGTAAGTTTGAATTAAATTTAAATTTACAATTTCAAGAAAGTGTGAAAGTGTGCTTTAATTTTAAGCAAATGATTGAATTAGTTAGTGTAATGGTTAATCTCTTCTTTCAGCAAGTATGTGAAGCAATTAGCATAAAAGAATTCTTTTATTGGTAAAATTTATATAGAATCATCAAAATGCCACCAAGATCAACTTATTGATCTACCACCATAAACCTCACTACATATAGCTTTGGACACCAGCCTTGGTTTGATAGACATCAATCTGAAAGATTGATTAAATGAAAGTTTAAATGACACTCATCATTTTTAGAACCATTTTTGGGGACATTCTTAGGTGTTAGTAAAGTAAACCTTATTGATTTATAGTAAAAAATTAAATAAAACATAAAACAAAAAAAAATCAAATAAAGAGCAATCAATTTATGTTCTAACTCAGAGATTCTAAAGGAAGGTTTGTCCTTAAATACCCTTCAAAAATAAAAGATAAAATCTCTACTTCAGAACTTCAAGAAGGAATTCTTTCATCATCTTTAGCTAAGAGCCTTGAACAAGCTATGGAATCGCATCTTCAAGATTCTCCTAAAATATTATTTGGGAGTAGAGCATTGTCTCAACCAAGTCCTATAAGAATAATTCACCCAAAACATCCATTTTCTAGAAGATAGTATTTAGAGTTTGCAAAATATTTAGAAGAAGCATTTGAACAAGCCATCACTGAAGAGAGTTTTGAAGAATTTGAACAACCTTCAACCAATGTTAATTAGGAAGGTAATCCTAGTTTTGAAGAACCATTAGAAGAAGAAGAAGAATACATGGCTCAACAACAAAACCAACAAGTTGCAGTACCAGGGAGGACTTTTTCCTTTCCCATTATTGCAAATCCTAATGATCAAACTTATATAAAAAAACATTTCTCCTGCTAATTTGCCAAATTTTTGGAGAAAATCTATAGAAGACCCTAACCAGTTTCTATTTGAATTTAAGGTACTTTGTCAAACCTATGACTATACAATAGACAATTAGAAACTAAAATTATTTACATCTACACTCAAATATGCAACCATGAGATAGTTCATGGGCCTACTGGGTAACTCCATTCACACATGTGATGAAATGGAAACTACATTTTTAAACAAGTATCAAGATTATTGTAGGGTATGGAAAAGAAAGGAAGAATTTTTTAAAATCAAACAGAATGATGATGAATCCTTATAAGACTATCTAGATAGATTTACATTTGTTCATAAAAAGAGTAGTTACCCACACACTGAGTAAGTCCTAAAATTTATTTTCCTTAAAGGATCAG
This sequence comes from Torreya grandis, assembly GCA_037957365.1. Lineage (NCBI taxonomy): Eukaryota > Viridiplantae > Streptophyta > Pinopsida > Cupressales > Taxaceae > Torreya > Torreya grandis. Next base: position 3,921,510 of record JARHVA010000162.1, on the reverse strand, counting down.
ATGAAGAAATCAGAGATACATTAAATCTAATGGGAGGAGGAGACATAAATAAACTAGCCTTTTATCAGACTTCAAAACTCTATACTAATTACTCCAAGACAAAACCAGGGATTAGGAAAATAAGACTAAGAAAATTTAATGAAATGGGTAAATTAATGGAATAATTTGCTAATCTAAAGATAAATATTTTGGTCACACTCAATACTACATTGGATGGCCTTCAGGCTAAATCCAATATAATAGAACCATTGGTAATATATTGTCTTAAGTGTAGATTAAAACATGCCCTTTGAGACTATCCTTTGGATAAAACAAACATTTTATCTTGTGGAATCTATGAAGGAAAAGATCATGACATAGGGCATTTCACTTATCTACCCACTTTGAAAACTCAAATGAAATCAAACGTTCAACTTAGTGAAGAGCCAAACTATATTTAGAGGTAGATATTCTTTCCACAAAACCAACACCAAGGACAGTTTGCTTTCAAAAATCTAGGTAACCCTTGGACATCATCATGGAATGTTTCAATGCCTCCATCCATGTGGAAATAAACACAGATGCCATTAGCTCAAATTTCATGTCAAGGACAAGAATGGATACCATCTCAACCATGGATGATACCACCTCAACCATGGATGATGCCACGACAGTCATGGGTGCCCCAAAAATAGTCACATACATAATGGAATCCATAATGGAATCCTAATCCATAATATAATCAACCAAGTAGACCACTAGAGAAAAAAAATATAATGCCACCCCTTGTTGTCCAACATCTAGAACAAGTTAATCAGTCCCCAATGCCTACACAACCAATAGCCAATTCAAAGAATAAGTAGCCACCACATGTTTATGTCAGTGAACAAGATGGCACAATGAATGTAGAAGCAACTGACTACTCTGATATTCAATTAAGATCAATGAAAACTATAAAGGAACCACCAATTCTCATTTATGAAATATCAAATGGAAATTAAGAAACAAAATAGTCTTAGTTTAACAACAAAGAAATGAAAATAAATGAAAATTCTAAAAAATACAAGGAAAACACCATTATGCTAGCAATTCCATTTCCTGAAAGATTGAAAGAGGTTGAAATCAAACAAGAATCAAACTTGATCCATGAACTACAAAAGATCAACATTGAGGTACCCCTACTAAAATCTATTAGGGATATTCCTAAATTGAATAAAATCGTTAATAATTTGTGTATCAAGACACTTGGAAGAAATAAATAGTATCCAAAAACTATACATGTTGATGGCAAGCTTGCTGATTTGTTAGCTGGAAAAGTCTTAATACCCAAGTATGTAGACCCAGGTAGTCCTTTCATAATAGTAAAAATAGGAGGAAAGGAAATTCTAAATGTTCTAATGGATTTAGGGGTAGTAATCAATGTCATGACAATTGATACTCTCTATACACTATCCCTAATGGGAATGCAACCTACCACTACCATCCTTCAAATGGTAGATCAATCTGTGGCAAAACTAGAAGGAACTATAGAGAATGTTGTATTACTTATTGAATCTTGGGGGTATCTAGTTGAATTTATGGTTCTACATCCCAAAACCACAAATTTAGGATATCCCTTAATCCTAGGAAGACCATGGCTAGCTACTGTGGCAGCACTAATTGATTATAGGTCTGGAGACATGACCATTTCCAATAGTTTAAAATCCAAAAATATTTTTTTGTAAAAATTTGGGTGAATAAGACAAACAATATAAAAAATGACTTTTCATCTTTGGCTACAATTACATTTAAAGAGCATCTAGAAGAATTGAACAAAAAAGTAATCAAAGGTTATGAAAAACATGACCATTCAGTGGAAATCTCTACCAGTTTAAAATCTATGGACTCAACCAATCTAAAATATATGGACTCTCCAAAAAAATTTGAGACATATTAACTCAACCTTTTTTATTCTTCTTCATCATATGATCATAGGTTGATTTGGGGAGATATTTGGAATTAGGTAGAAACATAACAAACCCATTTCTTGAGTTCATTCCATTGCCCATTAGCAAGAGCTATTCCTCCTGGAAAAGGATTTGTTGAAAATGTAACTACATTCCATATGATACTTCCTCATCCATGTCCTTTGAATTCATTAATGAGTGAATTTAAGCAATTAAAACTTAATCATCCAAGAACTAAACATCTCATGGTGTTACCAAGAAAAATCTTGAACATTAATAGTTAACTGATAAATGATGAAGACAATCAACTTTTTGTATTCTTAGAATGACACACCAAGGCTTTTGCTTGGGATTACACTGATATGAGGGGAATTCACCCAAGTGTATGTACACATCATATCTACATAGAATCAATAAAATCATTAAGATAGCCATAAAGAAGAATAAATATAGCATTGAAAGACATAGTCAAAACAAAAATTCAAAAATTACTGGATGTAAGATTTATTTAACCTATTTTAGATAGCTAGTGGGTTTCACAATTGGTAATTGTACCTAAAAAAATGGGAAATGGAATTTATGTGTAGATTATAGATAATTGAACAAAGCCACTTTAAGAGATTATTTTCCATTGCCTTTCATTGACCAAGTTCTGGACAATTTGGCAAGGAAAAATATTTCTCTTTTCTAGATGGGTTTAGTGGATACAACCAAATAATGATAGCAGTTGAAGATCAAGATAAAAACACATTCACCTATCCTTTGGAAACTTTTGCCTATCGATTACTTCCATTTCGACTTTGCAATGCTCCTACAACCTTTTAAAGAGTAGTCCTAACAATATTTTCTGACCTTACTAATGACTGTGTAGAGGTTTACATGGATGATTTCACTGTCCATTGAGAAACCTATGAAGAAGCTCTTACTAATTTATAAATAGTTTTGACAAGATGTGAGGAACATCAAGTATCATTAAGTCATGAAAAATACTTGTTGATGATGGATCAAGGAATAGTGCTAGGACATCAGATTTCTATAAGAGGCATTCAGGTAGATCCCAATAAAGTTGAGATAATCTCTAACCTACCCATTCCACATACACAAATAGAGGTTAAAATTTTATTATGACATGCTAGCTATTACAGACACTTTATATACAAATTTAGTAAAATAGTTGCTCCTATGTTTGCTTTGATCACAAAGGACAATGAGTTTGTATGGAGTGTTGATTGCCAAAAAGATTTAAAAAAAATCAAAACCAAGCTTAGTATTGTTCCAATATTAAAAAGACCATATTGGACACAACCTTTTCATATATATATATATATATATATATATATATAATGTGTGTGTGTGTGTGTGTATATGCTTCCAACACAAAAATGGGTGCAATTCTAGGACAAAAAGATGAGAATGATCGCATACATGTTATCTATTATGTCAACAAAAATATGACACCTACTGAGAAAAACTACAACATAACTAAAAAAGAGTTTCTTGCTATGATCTATGAAATAAATAAGTTCTGACACTATATAATAGGCTATAAGGTGTTTATCTATATAGACCATTCAGCTATTAGATACGTTATGGCGGATTCAATAATGGGAGGAAGGATTATCAAATGGTTGTTTCTTTTACAAGAATTTAATATAACTATTATAGATAAACCAAGAAAATTTAATGTGGTTGTTGATTTCTTGTCCAAACTTGACACTTTAAGTGAAGAACTAGTGGAAAATGATTTTCTAGATGAACAACTATTTGTTTTTTTGGCAGAATCTCCATGGTTTATTGATATAACTAATTACCTTTCTATAGGGAATTTTCCTCTGTATTTTTTAAGATAGCAAAGAAAATGTTTAATCAGATAAAGTTCTTTTAAATGAATTAATGGAATGTTATTTAAATTTGGACCTGATCATGTGTTTCACAGGTTTGTAACTAATAATGAAGCCTATGACATGATCAAAGCTTATCATGATGAACCAGAAGGAGGACATTACTCAACTTAGAGGACTATACACAAAATCCTAGGAGCAGGCTACTACTGTCCTTCCCTTCATAGACAAGTAAAAAGACATGTCAGACAATTTGATGCATGTCAAAGAATGGGATAACCCATACTTTTAGCTGAGATGCCTCTCCATCTTCATCTAGTTTTAGAACCATTTGAGAAATGGGAAATTTACTTTTTATGACTTGTGGACCCCCCTTCTAGAGGAAAGGAGCATTTACTTGTTTGCATAGACTATGTTATGAAATGGGTAAAAGTTGAAGTTTTAACACATGCTCAAGAAAAAGTTATAGCATATTTCCTACATTTCAAAATTATGCAGAGATTTGGTGCTCCAAGGGAGATAGTTTTAGATCAGGTACCCTAGTTCATGTCAAATATAATATAATATCATGAAGACTTATCAAACTCAACATAGAAAGTCTTTTCCATATTACCCACAAACTAATGGACAAGTTGAAGTCACCAATAGAAAATTAGAAACTATTTTGACCAAGATTATTAGTACCAATAGAAAAGATTGGACAGATAAAATACCAGATGCAATTTGGGCCTATAATACCACCTGGAAAACAACTATTGATTTCTCTCCTTATGAGCTAGTTTATGGTAAGAGACCCTTATTCTCTGTTGAATTTGAATTACAAATATTGAAAATAGCATTAGAAGTAGGAATTGAATTATAAAAAGTATAGAAAGAGAGACTCATGCAAATCAATCAACTTGATAAAATAAGAATTGAAGAAATATAGAGGACTAAATTAGTGTAAAATTAGAGGAAAATTTATCATGACTCACACATCAAATAATGAAATTTTCAGAAAGGAGACTAGGCATTATTGTTTGACTCAAAATTTCAACAACTTAAAGGTAAACTACAGACAAGGTGGTTAGGACCATATCAAATAAAAAAAGTCTTTGAAAATAGTTCTGTCAAGTTGATGCCCATTGATGATAGTAGAAGAACTCTTTTGGTCAATGGGTATAGACTGAAACTTTATCAAAAACCTCTCAATAAAGATGAATTTGTACAAAAAAATAAAAAGTGAAATAGCTTTCTTGGAGGAATTAGTTTCCTATAGGTAATTTATTATTTAATTATTTCTCTCTGTTTGGATATATATAAAAAAATCAATAGTGAAAATTCTTTCGGGGATGCTATTGACAATGCATAGCTAGAAAACTAGCTTGTTGGCTGATTATGCATTGCTAAAAAAGGCCTTGACTAGAAAATCAATAATGGCTAATCAAGGGGAAAAAACTAAAAAAAAATAGAGTTTGATCATGTAAATCATGATTTAACTCCACATGCAATAAATCTCCAAATTGATCTTTAAAATATGCTAACTAATTCATGCAAATCTGTTTGTATAAGATAAATTACATAAGATGGACAAGATCTGAGGTATGACTAAGTGAGTTATAAGTTTTATTTATTCATGTTTTAGTGAACTAGAGGTCTTTTAATTTAAATAAGAAAATCTTACAGAGATGAAAAACCATAATTAGATAATCATTTATTCCCTAAAGAGGAGGAGTAATCATAGCATGGAGAGTGAGGAGTGAAGGTCCACCTGTCATAACTGATCAAACATAATCCTTTGCATCCTTATCATTATGATGAGGCTATGGCATCATCCTATCAAAAGCATTAAATCATATTGTTTAATCATTATATGGTAGAATCTTATGATAGAAAACACAATCACCATCTCCCCATGTGAGTAATTAAACCACCCCATGCCACACCATCATCTCAGTAGTCATGTCATCAGCCAGTTCAAAACAATAGTCAGTAGCTCCAATCCATAGACACCAATTACAAGGCTAAATGTGTGTGAGTTCACGATTATGTTGTTCTTAGACTATGTGATATTAATCCCACACACATAACATGCCATAGAGGTAACTACAAAGTATGTTTAAAGTGTTCTCTATGGATTTCAAAAGGGGGTAATCACTGTAAAACCTTGCCTGTATTTATTAAACATTTTCACAGTCAGAGAGAAATCTAGTTTTCGTATTCACAATAGAAAAGCATGAGGAAAAAGACAAGGTCAGAACCAAAAAAGGTAACCAAATTCTTCAATTATAGGGCTTTTATTGTAGTATTTGAGGTGAATGATTGGTTTCCATTCATCCAGAAGTTTTAGGGCTTCCATGAACCATTGGTAAGTGAATTTGTGAAAAACCTTACTCCTATTTTTTCTACTATTGAAGAAATATTATTTTAGTATCTAGTCAGGTTATTAGTAAAATCATTGAAATTCTAGATGAAGGAATGAAAGTAATAGGAAGATTTCCATTTAATGATCTAATTGGTTAATTTAATGGTAATGAATAGACTAGAGTTGCATGTTTAATTAATTTAAAATGGAAAGCTAAGGGAATCCATAGAGACTCACTTCCGGAGCCCTGGAAATTTATTGCATCATGGGTAATTAAATATGTTACTTGTGAAGGGCAATGTATCCTTTTGGGAGAATAAGCCATGAAAATCCTACTGCATTTAAAATATGGCAGATAAAATTATTAGTAAAAAATTAACCTTCCATATTTCTTGTATGGTGCCCTTTAAGTAATGACCACCACCCCTAATATTTTCCTTAGGCATCATGGCCTCATTCACCTGATTATTCAACATCATTTCCTACAACAGGGTTAAGAATTTTGAGAAGCCTTTAAAAATAGAGTCATTAGACAAATTCTAGTCCCACATGTACAAGAAGAAACTGGAACATTAGGTTCAATTAAATCACAAAGGTAATCTCTTATAGTTGCTAGACCCACCAAACAAATGAGCTCAATTAAAAAAGCAAAAACTGCCTATAGTTGTAAATAAAACTCCTCTCTCTTCAATAAGGGTTACAAGATCTCAAGCTGATCAAACCTTGACTATTTCAAAGCCTCCACAAGAACCTCAGGAACATGTTGAATAACTAGTCCTCTACTTAGGAAGAAGAAAATTAAAAAGACAAGTTGCTACCTCAATAGAACCTGAGAAGGCTAAGAGTTTGACTGCTAAAATAGAAGAACATTCAAGTGTAGCCCATAGAACTAAGAAAAGGAGAAGGAAGCTGATTATTTTGGATAAAGATGAATAAGAAGTAGTAAATACTTTAGATAGTCTTAAACAACTATCTCAACCTTCAGAATTAAAGAATGAGAGAGTCTTGAAACAACTCCTATGAAGGAACATGTTGAAAGCCCTGCCATGCAACCATTTGAGGAATTAGAAAACTCTCCAATAAGGGAACCAAATTTTGAATAAGGTAATTCAATAGGAGAACAAAATGATCAAATTGAAGTTCTATTATATAAAGGTAAAGCTCTATATACATTTTAAGGAGAACCATCTAGTCCCAAGGATCCTGTCATGTAGCTAACCATGAAACTTTCTAAAACCCAAAAGTTGATTCAGCAACAAGTAGTAGATATTACAAATCTACTCAGCCAAATATAGAGTAAGGATCAACTCAACTCTATGTTAGTATAAAAATTAGAAACGTCTTTAACTTTTGCTTTGAAAATTAATAAATTAGAAGAAACAATAGAACATAAAGAGGAGGAAGAAGTCAATTCATGGACATATATAAAGAATCTTGAGAAATAAAATAAAAATTTAAAACAAAAATTGTTGAATTCTTCTTAGACATTTTCTATTAAGAATAGTCAGCCTACCTCTTCTCTAAAAATATTTGTTGAGCAAGGATGTTAGACTAGTTATTTATATATTTATCCATTATAAATGTTACATCAAGCTCAAGAGGAATATCAATCAAACAAAAGAATAAAGTTTTAGTCATAACCAATAAGAAACTGGAAAATGAAAAACAAATATTAGAAACTAAAACTCAGAGTTTGGAGGAAGACTTGTAGAATGCTTGCAAAACAGGAGAGATTCTTCAGGCCTATAGACAACCCTCATTTACATATAGTTTGTTTTTGTTTGAAAAATTCTATAGATGACAGATCCTCTGAATATCTTTACATCTTCCTTATAAGATTCTTGATCCATCTACAATTTTGGAAATATTCTACAGTTTTAGGCCTAATACTCAAGATCTCCTCTGTGAATTTTATCTACATGATTTGATAATAGGAGATCATGAACATAATAAATTTTTGATAAATTTACATGTAGGAGAAGTTCAGTTTAGATCACTTCATTCCACTTTCAACAATTAGTTGGCATCAAAAAATAGATTTGAAGAATATATAGATCATATTAAAACTACAAGGTTATGCATCAAACCAGCCTTCTCCATTCCAAGATTGATTAACCATAATTTTAAGAGAGATTATTTAAATACTTCCATCAAAAACTACTATTTGGAAGCTTTGTATAAATATATTATTTCATTTGACCTATTTGTAAGACAAAGCTTTGATTTGGTTGTTGCTACTAGTGTGAAAAGATGGGACCAATTATCAGTATCTCTCAAAGATGAGAGGTTATGTCTCCTAACAATCTGAGGTGGAGCAGAAGAAGATCTGAAGCAATTCTTAAAGATATTATAGAAGTAAAAAACTTTGGAGAAAACCAAATATGGATTGGAATGAGGTATAGACCTCCATTGTTTATCATACTAGTTCTTGGATGGCGAAATTGGGCACCGCGATCTAATGAAGAGTTTAACATATGGAAAAGAATGGTTCAAACGTATAAAGGATTTACAAGCAATACATATCAGCATATCAAAGATGAATTTTATGAATATGATCTCAATAAGGGCATGGAAAATAGGCCAAGAACTAGTGAAGCTAGTTGAATTTTTGCAATGGGACTTGCAAAAGGTAAAGTCTGGGGGAGATGATGAGCTTAAAATATGGCTCATTATTGACATGGAATTTATTTCATTTCATCTCTCTAAAGATTTAATCTTATACAAATCGTAAACCTTTAGCTAACTATTGCATGGAAAATAGCTACTTTATCTCATTTATGTCAAACCAAAGGTTGAGTTACCATTTTGTCATATATAACTAACAAGTAGCATGTTTTAGTGTTTTGGTTTTAAAGAATACATAGGAAGGATGGTAGAAATAGCATTTTAGAGAAGTTTCAATTTTGACCTTTATTTTTGAAGTTACAGAATCACTCAACCAACATCTTTGAACTCTATAGAACCACTTCTACAGATTCAACAGAACTACTTCTACAGACTTTGCAAAACTACTTCTATGAACACTAAAGATCTAGAATCCACAAACTCTTCAAGGCTATTTATATGGATTTTGCATATCCGATATTTGGGAAATATGGGATTTGCAAGAAAGAATGATAGCTATAGCTGGAATCACATCAATGAAATATTTGCCTCTTATTCATAAAGATTCAATCTTGATATATTTGGACCTTAAAATTATTATAGGGATAATATAACTATTTTTTGATAATAGTTGGATTCTTTAAGATTATAATCAATCTGAATCTCCTATCTTTGGGGAGTAACAAATTGACTAGTAGTTCGATTTTTTTGCATACTGTCTTTAGCTTGAGGTATGAGTATAAATATGTATATTTTTATCTGGAGTAAAATAATAATGAATATAGTTACATTTTGAAATCCAAGAATATTGTAAACTTTCCAGATTTCATGAGTTAATGCAGAATTATTCTATTTTTCAGTATTGAGTAGATTACATTTCTGACTCTAAAAATAGCAAGGGCCTACTCTCCTTGGAACTAAGAATTTTTTTATAGTATGTATATTTATGTTAAATTAATTCTTCATTATTAGATAATCAAAGTATCTTCAATCATTACATGTCTTAGTCATTCATAAAATAGTAAATTTTGGGTTTACATTTCAATAGTGTTTCATTTTTTCCAGCAAGTGTGAATGAAGAGTTAAATTTATATTTTAAAGCAAAGTGTGAATTAAATTTAGATTTACATTTTCATGCAAGTATGAATTAGATTTAGATTTACAGTTTCAACAAGTGTGAATTAGATTTAGATTTAGATTTACATTTTCATGTAAGTATGAATTAGATTTAAATTTATAATTTCAAGCAAGTGTGAAAGTGTGCTTTAATTTCAAGCAAATTATTGAATTAGTTAGTGTAATGGTTAATCTCTTCTTTCAGCAAATGTGTGAAGCAATTAGCTTAGAAGAATTTTTTTATTGATAAAAGTTAGATTAGAATAATCAAAATTCCTCCAAGACCAACTTATAGATCTACCACCATAAACCTTATTGTAGATAGCATTGGACACCAGCCCTGATTTAATAGACATCAATCTGAAAGATTGATTAAATGAAGGGTTAAATGACAATCATCATGCACCCCCTCGAGCTTAACACCACGGGGTTGCCAATAGTAGTGAACACGCTACTTGAGCAAGCTTTCATGGGGTACTTGGCCAATAAAATAACCAACAAGGGTAAAATATTCAAACCAGTTGCAATCTTTGTCAAATTCAGGAAAATCAAGTACAACATTAGATAGAGGGGTTTTGGGGTTAGAACCAGTACCTCGTGAAGACTTTCAGTACACATTTCCTTGCCCTCTTTGGTGCCATGATTTTTAAAAGTTTTTTAGGCAAAACTTACATCAAACAATGCAAGTACAGAGAAGGTGACCATTAATATAGGGAGTTGTTATAAACATTGCTCAAGGGACAGAATCACAACCTAACTCAATGCAATTAATATGTAATAAACCGTAAAAATCCTACCTAGATCTATTGAAAATCAATAATATGATGATAATACAATGAAAATATGAAACCCTTAAATATTTCCTCAATCCTCTCCACCTAATGCCATTAGTTCGATTTATTTGTTTTGTATTAAAACAATTCATATCAAACATATGTTTGAACTTCTAAAAATAGGAATACTTATAATTCAAATCAAGTAGTTTGATGTACATATAAATCCACACCAAACTAGTGTGTTTGATAGCCCTAATTTTATATTATTTGTAAATAGTTTATAATATTTTTAAAAACTTATTAACTAAATATATATTTTTATAAAATAAAAATAGTTATAATAAATGATTGAAAAAGAAAGATATAGAGATAAAATGAAAATCATGCCATTCATTTCATTTCTGTTTTGTTAAGTATAAAAGTAAGACTACTTATACAAAAATCAATATAACAAAAAATGAATGTTACATATAAAAAATCAAAACTATATAGATATTAAAAATTTACAATTTTTAAAATCTAATTTATTTATTTAAAAGTATTTTTATTTTATTTTTATATAACATAATTTATTAACATTTTTAAAAAATAATATAAATATATTTAAATTGATTAGAAATTAAAATTATTTAAATATTAAAATTAAAAAATATATAAATAATTAAAATATTATAAATTTAAAAAATAATTTTTATTAAAATAATTTTAATAATAATTTTTTTGTTAATAAAAAATCTAACCACTTTCATATCTAAACTCAATAACTTCTAAAACACCTTGCAAATTCCAGCACTCCTTGTGAGGGAAATCCTTAATTAGTTTATTTATTCTATAAATGAGCAGTGTGACAGATATTTATTTTACAGAAAGTAGCATTACAATAGGCTACAGACTTGGTGCCCCCTTCCACTTTGATCAACCAGAATGAGTTGGATAGTTATGGTGCCGGCTGAGATGGGCACTCAGGTCTGTGATAATATTGGCAGTAGTCATACACCATGTAATGCTTTTGTACATATTCGAGTGTGCTTTTCTGTTGTGTGTTGAGCTTCAGGTAACAGAAACTGTTTTTCTCATTGCATCCAATTGTTTGAAACTTGGTGTAAGTGGAGAGGAATGGCTCGTAGCTATAATCGGCCTTGTATTTCCCTCCATCGGTAGCCCAATCAGAAGCATCCCAAATGGTTGCATACACTGACATTGCCTTCTATGGATATGTCACTCCAAGGCTCTCCATCTTCGGAAAAATTCTTATGGGGATACCGTCCACCAGAAATCGGTTACACCAACAACCACCAGGTCAAAATCTTAGCTTCTGGTCTGCTAGGACATACTCAAGAAAAGAAAGGTTAGGTTAGGAAGGGGGGCATACAAAATTTGCTGAGGTGACCAGAGAATTGAATAATTGTGGAAATCCTGAGTTGGGTCAAACCAGAGATGAAACTTCTGCTCTCTGCCAATGCGGTAAGGTCCATCTCCACTGCCATTTCCATAAATATTGGTATGCAGTGTGTAAGGCTCTCCTGGTATTGTTCCCAAAAACTCTATGTCTATCTCGTCATGCCATCCATCATAAACTTGATTGTTTGACAGCTGAGATTTACGTTACAATACAAGACAGACAGATTGACATTAATTCACAATTGTTACATAAAACAAAGCCAAAGAATTAAGATAAAATTGCATGCATAGAATGAAGTGAGCACTCCTGCTGTATAGCCCGCCTGGAGTTTAATATCAGCGTTGAAGAATCCATACATATAAGCCTCTTTGGACTTGAACCCGCTTCCTGCAATTGCTCATGTCCTTATGATTCATGTGGAAGCTGACCACTGTAAATAATATACAACATGGCATATTGACAAAATTGTCTTACCTGATGATTAATCCAGGGTGAGAGTAACAGAGAAGTCATCTTGAGAAACTTTTTGGTGTTGGGCATAATACAGATTTGTATAATCTTCGGAAAACTTCATAATTCTTAAATGATTCATCAATGGCGGCACCGTTGGCTGTGGAGGAAACTGACTGTCATCATCGGCAGCCATGATTGGTACAGTAAGGATTAGCAACACATTCAGAACGAGCAATGCCAATGGAAAACTCGATATGAGTTGGAAGGTCATATTATAGATCGGTTTCGGTTGCCTTGGTGTTTTGTTTAAATCCTGCTTGGTGTTGTGTGTATATATTGCAGGTGGAAGAGAATGGGCAAAACGTGAATCATTACTTGATTCAGCAAATTCTGAGCAAAATTCCAGATAGTTTGCGAATTCAATGATACGCAGACGTAGCTTTTCTCGTATTTCACTCTTGATAAAGGCTACCATAGTTGGCACCGCCGCCTTATGTCGCACAAAAAATCCGAAATATAAATATTTCACCATATTTCTCCCTGTTTTTCTTTCATGATCTGAAGAGAGTTTGGGTTTCGTCCGTTACAAATCTAACAGGGGTATGTTCGGCATGTTCGATAAGCTGGTCATTATTTTATTTTATTTTTTGATTGAAACTTGGTTTTTATTTAAATTAGGTGTATAGAAGAATGTTTTTTAGGTTTAGTGTTTTAGGTTTTTGAGATATTTATTCCCTCAAATTCTTTTGAGATATGATTTTGGTTTTTAAGATTTATATTTTATTGAAAAATTAGATGACATCTTTTACATTATCATTTTCACCGTTAAACTATAACCAATATGAAAATAATTTATTATTGATGAAAAAAAATTAGATATCATTTCATTACTTAAGAATTTACTTGAATGTAATCTTTGTGCTCTACTAAGTTAGAAATTGAGAATTTTTCTTTTTTTTTTTCTTTTTCCTTTTCCAATTAAGGAGATACAAGCATAAAACATATGTTGTTGCCTTTAATGATAACATTAATTTTTATGAACTAGGATACATATTACTTAATAAAAAAATATGGCATCTTATTCAATAAAATAAAATATTGGTAATATCAGAGTATGCCTCGTAACAATTACATTACGTTTTTAGAGTGTTTAGGAAAAGACATAAAGGAGCAATCTAATAAAGACAATTTAAAACAAAAAATAATTTAATAGTTATAGTAATTGAAACTAATGGCAGGTGGATCTTTGTCATTCAGATTGCTCCTACCAGCACTTGCAAGGTCCTCCCCCTTGGGTGCAAGGTCCCAGCTAGTGTTGGTATTGTTGATTGTCTATGGCATCTCCTCGGTGCCCTCCTGGAAGCCATATAGATCAAAATTGGTTGTAAAAACAATCAAAGCGGAATGTGGAAACTTGTCAAGGTGAGGCAGAGGCACCTAACCATCCTGGTGTGCAGGCGAGGACTTCCAACCACCGCAAGCATGCAAAGGAGAAAATTTGCATTGTATAGGAGAGTCCCGCCCTCTACATTAGGCAAGTGGAGGCGAGTGACTATGTAGATGAGATCTCCCAACTCGGTTGTGGGAACAACAACATGAGTGATTCAAACAATGGCCACCCCTCTGATTTCCCTCTCTGGAGGGTAAAGAGGATGAGACACAAGAAAAAATGCATGGAACATTGCCTCAATAATCCAAAAGGGTCTAAATATGGAAGATCTCTAGAGCCAATTTATTAGACTAAACTTGAATCTACTTAAAACACATTGGAAATCACCATAGCTTTGTTATGAATGGAAAAATGGTCATCAATAATATAAGTAGAAAATATAATTGCATATCTTTCCTTCCATATAAAGAAAATAATTTCCACTGTAAAAGTATGCCAAATATGTGTGTATTTTTCAGGAACATAGGCCAATATTCTAGGATAATATGTTGCCCTAAAAAATCAGCTGAAAGCATTTGAATAAATCATGAATCTAGGTCTAAACCATATAAGCCTTTTTACAAAACCAAAACAAGTGCATACAAATATCAGTATGCCCTTAAAAAGGACACTAGGCTAAGTAATCCTTAACTACACAAGGTGACAACTAAGTGGAATCTCTTGATACATAAAGTTGAATGCAAAGTGTGGAAGCTTAGGATCAAGAATAACATTCCACATTGTTTTAAAAAGTATAATCCATGTGTGTGAGCATTGGGTTTGTCCACATGGGAAACAAAGGTGATACCCCTTCATATCCCTTAATGGGAATATATTTTTGAAAGGGAGTTTCACCATACCACTTCCAATCTTTCCACCATGATCTACTAGTGTTAATAGCTATTTTATGAACCATGTTTGTAGGGAAAACTTCAATGATACTTTGGAAGGACTCTTTATCAATGTTATTTAATTGAAACTTGGCCTTAGGTTCTGGCCAAGAGAGCGAATTCAACTCTACTTGTAGAAAATATCTTGCCCTATGTATACCTCTTCTAAAAATGTTGATGGCACTAACCCATGGCACTTTTCCCATAGAAACTTTATGAAAATTAATGATAGGAGTCCACCATTATGAGTGTTGATTAATAGCTAACATTTTTTTAACCCTACCCCCATTCCAAATAAGCCAAAATTTGATTTTTTCCATGCTTTCCAGATACCTTTAGCAATAAAGGACCCAACCAATTTGACAAGAGCTCGAAGGATATTAGGGTTTTGAAATTATAAACCCTTCCATGTCACTCTTTCATATGGATATCCTTTAGAAATACAATTGTGAAGCATGACATTCCAAGCTTCTTTTGCTTCAATTGCTTGAATAATCCATTTAGCACATAGAGAAGTGCCTTGACAACTAATGTCGAGTAGACCCATCTCACTATCTTCCTTAGGGATACAATAAAACTCCCAAGCTACCTAATGGAAACCCTTCCCATGTTTAAAGCTTACCCAAATGAAATCTCTAAGTAGATTTTCTAACTTTTGGTAGAAAGTTTTAAAAGGGACCCAACAAGATGAATAGAAAACACTTTAGAATAAATTTTAAATTTCTCTACTAAATATATAGGTTTAATGATAGATTAGGATAGTTTTTTATCTACTCAATCAATAACTTATTTCTAGGATTGGAGTGGGTAGACTAGAATCCAAAGGGTATTCCAATAAATTAAAAGACTTCACCATGATGGATCTATTTCCATTGATATTTATCCAACCAATGTTGGTAGAAAAGAATATATGTATCATTGAGTCTTATTCCATGCATTACTTGAACTCAAATTCAGGGAAAAATATCAAGGCATTACATAGAATTCTTGATAATATCGTCCTCCTCTAGAAGAGTGAGAAAGGAATTGTTTGAAAAAATCCCATTAACTAACTAGGCAAGCTCATCAAAGGGAAGGGAAATTTATTTAACCATATCCTTTGCTTTAACAATGGTAAAATGACAACCAAAACCACCTATATCAAGTACATATAGAGCATGACCTAATGGGAAACTTTTCAAATTGAGAAAAATAATCCAAAAATCTCTTAGATAACACCGTTGACTAAGAGATAAGTTGAAGCATTTCAAACAACATTTGAATAAAAAACATGAATTGGGACCAAACCCTAATTATTTTAACATGGTTAAAATTAAATTCCACTTAATGCGATCATAGGTTTTATTAATTCAATTTTAATGAATATTTCTCATTGATTAGATTATTGTTCCCACTCCATACCTTCTCATAATGCAATGATTTTTCAAGAATATATTTTCATTTTATAAACCTAGTTTTATTTATACTAGAAACCAAAGGCAAGATATGTCTGATAAGTAGGGTGAGGGATTTGGTTATGATTTTATAATAAAAATTGAACATGGTGATTAAATTCTAGTTGTAAATCAACTCTGGGTCACCCATTTTAGGTATGAACTTAATATGCCTTTTGTTGATAAATTAGCTAAGGGTTTTGGAATTGAAATCTTCATAATATAGCTATAAAAGGTCATCTCCAATAATATCCCACATATATTTGTAAAATTCATATCGGAAACCATCACAACCAAGTGATTTATCATTGGCCATTTACAAAAGCACTTCATATAAATCCTTAATTTTGATAGGCCTGTCATAGGAAACTCATTGTGAGAATGAAATATTGAAAAGGATATCTAATAAAATCATCAAAGCATCTAATTTCGATTAGGATAAGGATTGAAAACCTATTGATAATGATGAAAAAAGGCTTGAATCATAGCAGAGACCTTAGTTGGTCACTATTAATCCTCTTTCATGGCTTATTTTTTTGTGTAGTGTGTTTTTCCTTAATCATTAGAAACTTTATTGCCCACCTTAAGCCAATGGAGGTTTGATTTAATTTATGCACCATGCACATTGTAAGAATCTAAAAAAATTAGGTTTTATTGTAGTGCCTCTACTTACACTTGGAGTGGATCATGAAATGTCATTTGCTCTAGGGCAGACATCACAACTCAGCTCTAAAGTGGTGGAAGATTATTTTTTTGGTGGATGCATGCCAAATGATAACCATAGATGTCATGGAAGCATGTTGTACACTTTATGGTGTTTTTCCATTAATCAATTTAGCTAGAGTTTCATGCCATTCATGGCATGAGGATCCAAACTCATAGGATATGGGCTAAGTTAGGACTATGGTTCAAAAGAGAAATATTGATTAAAAAAACTACAGTTTTAAATTTTAGGCTACTTGAAATGTCAATCAATAGAAAACCAAATAGGAAGTTGGAAAAATGAAATATATCCAAAAATGCCTCCACCAAAAACAAAAAAACTTTTCGAATGAATTCAATATAATTGCATGGAGATCATAGCTCTATGAAGTCACTTTAAGACCCTTTCAAATAAATGGCACAAGATAGAGCATATTTACTAGATGAAAAATGTGTAATGCCATGATAAAATTGGGGTTATAAAAACTAGATTTATGATTTGTGGATTTTTTTTTTTTAATATCCATTGTATTTATTTTAAATTACATGACACTAATTGATTTAGGGTCAAGGGAGACCCAATGGATTAAATGGGTTGTTTTAATCTAAGTGTGTATCAAATTAAAAAGACCAAAATATATGGCATGGTGATATGAAATAAAGGAGGAGGATATGAAAACAATAAACACCTTATTATTTAATTATCATTTGCTTGATTGTATTATACAATGTTTTTTAACAATGATCTAAGAGGTTATAAATGTTACCAAATGTCTAACTACTAATGTACTTCATATTCTATCTTTATGCCTACAAATAATGGAAATATAAAATAGTGTGTAAGTTTAGAGGATGAAATGTTAGAATACATTATTATCCTTAATCATTGGTTTGTCATACTATGGTAATGTCAATGTACAGTGGTGTAGAAAATTACTAACACTATTAAAGATGCATGTATAAGATTTGGATTAGATTAAATAAAATAAAATAAACAATAATTTTTTTTAATCATACTTCAAATGGGAATTACATATATAAAGCCTATTGAACTCCTACGTATATGGAGTTAGTGTAACAATCCTACTGGGGTCAACTAGAAATGCGTGATTTTTTTAATTAAACACATATATCAAAAATATATTAGACCACGAGAATCTACAGAGACTATATGAAATAATCAAAGCATGATAATAAAAAAAAATCATATTACACCACATATCACTCATCTCTATTATCATGAAAGCACATCATAATGCAAATATAAAAAGTAATTACATTAACTCAGTCATAACATATACAAGTTTATAGCCACCACCATCAATGTACAATAATGAGAAATTGAAAATTTTCATGACAATATTCAATAATAATTAAAATTCAATATAATGTACATATAAGATACATGGCTCTCCCAGAGCATAGTTCCTAAATTCAAGTATTTGTGGCAATCTCAAGTATCATCTTGATAAGTAGAACTGTTGTGGGGAGGGAGAGAATTCTCTGAGTTTTTACACACAAACCATAGACCAATGATCCCTTGCACTATTCCCATCAATAAATATCCCTCCCTTTATGGATGAGTATATAGTGACAACATGGGAATCTGGAGAGACAAGCAAGTACTTGTGTATTGTATGATTCCCAAAACTAAACATGCAATGTATCATATAAAATTGTTCTATTGCAAGATATTGCATAAATATGTGAATCATACTCATGAAATGATAATGTAGCACAAAACATATTTTGGCCCAAAGTTTTATGAACAATAAATAATAAAATTCTATAGATCAATCAAATTTATACACACCACTTGATTAAACCATCTTCATTTGGTATTATGATGTTAGTAAGCCAATGAAGTCCATCTCACACCTTACTCTATATCAACAATGCAAATTAGTCAAATATAATTTAACTTTAAGATTAATTTAATTTACATCCTACTAACGAATACATCATATAACATGATAAACATAGGAGTAACCAAAACATACATTTATTTTGTCAAACATATGAATGAATTTTACATTATTTTTTATCTCATACTAAAAATAATGACTATAGTTTATATCACTTAGGTAAATCCACATTTAACTGCATATTTTTACCAACACAATTAGTTTCTAAACATACTACACCCTATAATAATCCATATTACCATAGTCTAGTATTCTATGATATAACTACTAGTTTTTCACAATCAATCATATAAAATAGTATTAAATACATGGAAACATAAACTTATATTCAAATAACTAGGTATAATGAATCAAGTCATAGTTCTCATAGAACACAATAATATATTATCATAGTATTTTTTAAACTCTTAAGGTTGTATGCATGCATACATGAAGTCTTACTAACTATCACAAAACATATTATTCATAGTAATAACCAACATGCATACATTTAACTAGTCAAACTTAGATATGGGTCTAGCCATAAAAATTATAATATGCACCACTGGATATAGCATACATTTATACATTAGTACTTTATGATATCTCATACTATCATAGTTCATTGTCAAGAACACAACTACACAATTATGAGTAATTAATTCTACCAAACAAGTGACCTAACATCATACATACCAATCCAACAAGTAAGGTTTATACCACCTAGGTATACTCTACATTAGAATTTCATACTAGAATTCAAAGAACTCAACTCATTGGCACACATCATGATGTATTATTTTATGTTATATAATACAAAATATACTCATAATTTTCATTACACATAAGTATTCATTATTGTATTCAAATACGTTTCAACAATTTATTAATACTATTTTCAAAGAGTCAGATAACTCATAACTAAGTTATTCATAATCTTACTTTTAAATTTTTTTCTTAGGTTAATGTTTCCACATGGTTATAGTTCCATTTTTGCAGACACCTTAAGACTTATTTCAACCATACATTTAATTATAGGTATAATACCTATATATGAGTACTTATACATGCACCATATGTAAGTACACAAATGATATGCAAACATTATACTACTATTCATTTATATTTTAAACCAAGAGCTCCCTAAAGGCATTTATAACTCTAACTGAGAATCACATACTTATCCCAAGATAATGAAGACCCATTCTAAGTTATAAATATGCATCTATCATATAATTCTAGGTGAGGAGCTTAGGATTTTATTTGAACAGTTTCACAACTCTCGATTCTCTTAACCAATTTGTATATATTATATTATCTCAATACTCAAAGATTCCTTAGGTGGTAATGTTGCATATAAATATAAATACATACAATTATGGTTTAAAAGTGTCAATTATCTCATAATCTCTATTATACATTGAATTAATATGATCATATTAACCATTCGAATCAAGACATATGATCAAGATCCTCTACAATGGTGTTGGTATGCACATAAAACATAAATCTCTATTAAACATAGTTACATAGTTTACACTCACCCATGGAACTATAGCTAAATAAACACATCCCTTCATTCAAGTATGAGCATAATGATATCTATGTTATTTTTATGTATTTATCAATACGTATTTTTATAGTTTTACATCTATACTACGAGTTGTGTACCCCAAAATATGTACTAATCATATCAAAGTTACCACAAAATAATGAAAGACCATGTTTTTTACTCCACACTATACACATGTAAAACATTATACATAAAATTATATCGTTACACATCAAGCATTAAGATATAAATATCCTCTATTAAATTTCTAGATATATTGTGACATCAGATTTTCATATGCGTATTAAGTTAAAACCCATTTTTTTGAGGTATAAAGGATCCATAGTAAGTGTCCACAAATTATAGTGGAGCAATTATAAACATATAGTCTATAATATCATTATATCCACCATTCATTAAACATGTGGATCGATATGTCATAAGATGTATAAAGTACCATGTTTAAATACACATTAGAGACACGAGTGTTTGGTATGATATATTTGGTCTTACACAAATAAAGATATCCACCATTCTCTATCTACATGAATACTAAACACATACCATGTAAACATATGCTAAAATACCATTCATAGTATTTAATACTCATATAAATATATACTTATGTAAATACCCAAGTTAAATGTTTGGTATAATATAAATCACTGACCCAAATTAATTACTATTTGTAAGGCATCGACCTATTTTGGTTAATGGATCGACGTATAATAGATTTAAGTTCTAATCACTTAATACTCAAATTGACATGTTGTTGATCCTAATTTAATAGTATAACAATTATCTACAATAATGACCCAAATAGTGATGCCTAACCAGTTATATCAAATACATGCTAGGAATAACAATGCCAACTATCCATACAACAACTTCACTAAATAAAAAGAAGACTAGAAAAAGTGACACTATAAGCACAATGATTCCCATATTTTCTAAACAAACCACTTGTAAATTCCATTTATATAATGGCTAGGGATTACCTATAAGATGATGACTTTAGATCATATAATTAATAATATACTAATTATATAACATAGGATAGAGACAAATATAAACGATGCCTTTTAATAATATATGCATATTGTAATTGGTACGATTACTGCAACTTATAAATAAAAAGGTAATAAATTTTTATTTAGTGCTAGACTGATTACATGTAGTGAGTTACCACTTGAAAAGCTAGATTAGAATATCACACTCAGTGACCTTAATAGATTATACCTAGCAATTTTAAGATTTTAAACTCAACAATTTCATAACATTCAAACTAGCTTAATTACATCAATACATATTTTTTATTTACTATATAAGTTGTTACATGTGTCTAAGTTGTTGCATGTCTAAATTGAGCCATGGCACCATAAATTGAGTCATTGCCTTTTTAAATAGATTCTTTCCAACTCAATTTACATATTATTATGTTTATTTACCAAGAAAACCACCATATCTTAAGTATGTTTATCCAACATACACCTAGCATACACTTGACAGAGATTATATATATTTGATTTTAGACTTATTATAATTATATTGTATATAATCAAGTTTGCATTGATTATAAGTCTATTTTAGATCATCCATTGATGAATTTATTGCTATTTACTCAAATCATTAGCCTAAATATTTAATACATACAATATTATGGGTAAGTGAATAAAACAATAGGTATAGTTGATTATGGTTTATGAACATACTATGATGATAAATCATTACCTTAATTACACTTATTTTGTAGTTTAGAACAATGAATTTCCTTGCCCATATCACTACCACTATATAATTATATGGCTACAGTTATATAACAATGCTTATTCATGTGTATATCTAATTTCACTAATGTAAAACATGTATATTAATTGTATATACTCAAGGTTCTATAATGAAATTAGGGAATTTTAAAAAAGGATAGAAATATATAAATAATATAGACCTCTATAC
Source organism: Torreya grandis (assembly GCA_037957365.1). NCBI lineage: Eukaryota > Viridiplantae > Streptophyta > Pinopsida > Cupressales > Taxaceae > Torreya > Torreya grandis. The sequence continues at coordinate 3,899,183 of JARHVA010000162.1, read as the reverse complement.
ATAAAAAATTCATAAAAAAACTTTGGCAACATCACCTACCTAGATTTTTTGCTATTTATTTATTGGATTTCTTATCTTTCTTCTCCTCCTCTCACTGTGTCCTTTTTTTTGTACTATGCCTCCCTCCTATTGCCTTCCCCTTCCTTTTCCTTTAAGATACTAATCATCCTCTAATAAGAAGGGCATAGTATATCTTTCTAAAAGTTTTTTCTTTTTTCTTTTTCTTTCCTTTTTCCCATTATTTTTATACTTTCATCTTTTTTATTTTTACGAATTTTCTCTCCAATGACAATTTCCAAAATTTTATTTATTTATAACATTAATTACAAAAATATGTATATTTATTAAATAAATTAGCACCTAGATGCCATGATGGTTTAATAATATCGCTATTAAATAATAACTTCAAATTTGTGCTAATCAATTTCTAAAGGCATTAATGATTACACTCAAAACACACTAGAATAAATCCACAAAATCATTAAACTATGCTAGTAAACTATAAAAATTGGCTATTTAATGCAAGAAAAAATAAACACACTATGTTACACCTTTCATTATATATTTCTAATGTGTGCTAACTATTATGGTGTGTGTAGGGTTCTCGTCAGTTCTCTATCATTTTCCAACATCTCCATATATATCACCTTCTCCAATGATGCTCTCTCTCTTTGACACACTTTGATGGATGAGTTCTCTTGTGTCAATCTCATGACAAGCAGATAGTTAAATAATATCAATCATGATAAACATATAGCATAAAATATAAATAAAACAACACATCAATATACTCAAAGTATAAACACATACATTATAGCTAACTCACAATAAAGCAATCATGTACCAACATGTATCTAAACAATATCCTATTATCTCATTATAGCATATATTTCAAGTTTAGTCAAAAATATAAGCAATATCAAATGTGTCCATTATAAATATCCACAAATAATCAAATAGTTTACTTAGTGAGGAATTAAGATGTAGCATCCTTCCCCATAAAGCTAGTCATCATCCTAGATGACTCCTATTAATTATAAATTATGAATTGAAACTATTATTCTACAGAAAAATAACATAATATAAGATAGTAAATAAATGATAAATTACTTGTAGAACTCATCGAAGTTCTCTTAAGTTGCACCATTCTTAGAGTATTGATCCTAAAAAATCTTATTATGTGACATCTTTCAATTATGTAAACATGGTTTGCGAGTATTACTTACTCTAATTGATTCTATCATGATCACCATGAGATCTAAAACCATTAAGACAAGCCTATATACTATATAAGTGGCCACTTATATTACCTGGAAGGGTCCTACATATCTTAGTGAAAGTTTCACTAACTTTTCAAGAGCACATAAGATCACCATACAAGCCAAAATGAATGACCAAAGAGATTCCACAAAATCTTCCAGCCCTTTTACACATCTCTATAACTTAGAGAGTGTTTTTATCATCATGGATCAAAGTACTTAGAGAATTGGAAAGAATGTTGCATATGAGTTAATACTATTTATTCCATGTAGCTCCTAAAAAGTATAACATGTTAATAGTGTCACTACTCCATAGAGCTCCTAATAAGTAAAATGATGAATAAGAATTAGAAATCCTACATTTCCAATGTATACAAAATTAAAAAATAACCATTCTATTATATTTATACATATGGCCATACGACTGAATTTGACAAGTTTGTCTGTCAATTTTAGATTTTAAAAATCCATCTATTGGTTTCAAACATAGTAATTACCAAGTCAATGTGAAGCTAAGTAGGATCCACTCCTATCACTTAGTACTCACATTCCTAATTTACCACTCTTCACTTAGGTCTCTATGACTTTATAATCTCCAAAAGGTGCACAATGTTCAATGAATCACAATTTTATACTAGCAGATCATAGAAATCAATTTTATATGATAAATAATTATAGAAGAATCAACATACATAAAAAAAAAAAATTATATAATCAGTCTATAATTGTATTAAGTTTCCATTAGCCAAACATAACTAGTATCATATTTCTTAGCTTAATGTATAGTGTTGTATTCATAGTTAAAAGGATATAATGATAAAATTAACATAGCATACAAAGGCCAAGGGTCACACCATCCTTTCAACCTTATAAAATAACAAGTGATATAATATTTCCCTATTTCCTTTGTTAGCACACACCAAGTTAAAAGTTTATTTGGACCCCTAGATTGAAAAGATGTTATGCACATCCTATACCCTACTCGCTTCCAATGAAAGGTAAAAAAATAAATCTTTAAAACATATTTTAATCCATAAAGAGAATAATATCAATATAATCAAGGGTGAATAATAAAATAATAGTTATCATCAACTTATAGTTCTTAATCTAAAATTTAATATATAATTCAAGGTTTAACACTCCATGTGGTCTAAAATCATAGGTTAGATAAAGTAGTAACCCTAAAGAGTCATAAGTGAAAAGTAGAGAACTATCATCTCAAAAACTCTTACATACCCTCACAAGGTAAAAAGAAAACACCACAACTTAATGTTTCCAAATCACTACCAACTTACCAAATCTATAAGTATAGTATCACAATCTATTTTCATAACTAGAAGAGAAATATACTAACCACAAAGACGTATAAATCCATTCAATTCTACAACTTCTCTCTCAACAAGAAGTAGAAGACATTTTCCTACAAACTTCAAGGGAATATGGTCAAACAACACTTCAAAAACAAGTTCTCATTTAAGATAATACTAATTCATCTTCATGAACATATGAATCCTCTCAATGGCTTATAATGATGTCATAGGAGAATGAGATAATAAAAACTCACCTCTAAGCTAACTACGAGAGATGACACTTCTTCCTAACCCACATAACATAAAGGTGCCAAACCATCAATAAAATCCTACCATAAATAATTCTCAACCAAATCATCTACACTCCATTACAAGGAAATTTCCACCACCCTAGGTGGTACTAACTAAAAATGGTCTTATAAAAAGTTTCATTCCTAGGATCAGTGAATGTAAGACATAAAAACTAAAGCACGTAAATTTAAGTAAGAAGCATCCTATGATTTTGAAATATTCACAACACAAAATAAAAATAGAAAAGGTGAATTGATCACCAAGAAGTATGTAATCATACTCGAGGTGTTCAATCTAAGTGATCAAACTATGATAGAAATATATTGTTCATAAATCATTAACTATGTTATGTACTCACCTACCCAAACCTCATATACAATCATCATCATTGGGTCACTTGATAAACCAATCCATTAAATAACTCAAAATGGTATGATTTCTCCTATGGGTATACATTTAATGTTTCCCACACATATTTCATGAATGTCACATACTTACAAAAGTCACCAAGCCATACAAGAGGATCTATCAAGTCTCAAAAATCCAATCATGGTGTAACATGGTTTCGTACTAAGGCACCACAAATCCAAATTACCAGTGTAATACTTCATGTCACTAGGTTCACACTAGTGAATAAAAAGATATGAAATTTATAATGGAGTCATTAGGTCTTATAGTTTGAGCCACAACTCTGATACCACATGTAACAACCTCACTAGGGTCAACTAAAAATACATGATTTTTTTAATTAAACACATATAGTAAAAAAAAATTACACTACAAGAATATACAAAGACCATATAAAATATTCAAATAATGATACTAAAAAACAAGCATATTACATCACAAATCATTAATTTCTAATATCATGAGAGCACATCATAATGCAAATATAAAAAGTAATTATATTAACTCGATCATGATTGATACAAGTCTACAACCATCATCATCAATGTATAATAATAAGTGATTACAACTCTTCATGACAATACTCAATAATAAGTACCATTAAATATAATGTACATATAAGATACATGACTCTCCTGAAGCATAGTTTTCATATTCAAGTATCTGTGGTAATATCAAGTATTGTCTCGATAAATAGTATTATTGTGGGGAGGAAAAGCATCTTCCAATCACTTTTCCACACCAATCATGGACCAATGATCCCCCACACTAATCCTATTAGTAAATTTTCCTCCTTTCATAAATGATTAAATAATGATGATGCAAGAATCTAAAGAGACAAGCAAGTACTTGTGTGTTGTGTGATTCTTAAAACTAAACATGTAGTGTATCATAGAAAACTATTCTATTATAAGATATCACACAAACATGTGAATCATACTCATGAAATAATAATTTATCACTAAACATATTTTATACCAAATCTTTATGAATAATAAATAATAATAATATATAGATCAATCAAATTCATACACACCACTTGATCGAACTGCCTTTATCTGGTATTATGATACTAATAAACTAGTGAAGTCCATCTAACTCCTTACTCTGTATTAACAATGTAGATTCATCAAATATAATTCAACTGTAAGATTCATTTAAATTACATCATATTAGTAAACACATCATATAACATGCTAAACATAGGAGTAACCAAAGCATAAATGTATTTTGTTAATACATTATTTTCTATCTCATACGAGAAACAATGACTATATTTTATACTACCTGGTTAAATACATATTTAACTATAGATATTTACCATCATAATTAGTTTTTAAATATATTACACCCTATGATAACTCATATTACCATAGTCTAGTATTAAATATATTACACCCTATGATAACTCATATTACCATAGTCTAGTATTATAAGACATAACTACTAGTGTTTCACAATTAATAATATAATCTTAAATATATGAAAATATAAGCTTCTATTCAAGTAACTATATATAACAAAGCAAGTCACAATTCCCACAGATCATAATAATATATTATTATAACATTCATTGAACTTTCAAGGTTATATGCACACATACATAAGGTCATACTAACTATCACAAAATATATTATTCATAGTAATAACCAACACACATATTTAATTAATTAAATGTAGATGTGAGTCTAGCCATAATAATTACAGTATGTACCATCTGAGTATAACATATATTTATACAATAGTTCTCTATGATATCTCATACTATCATAGTTCATTGTCAGGAACATAACTACATAATTATGAATAATCAGTCATGTCAAACAAGTGACCCAACATCATACATATCAATCTAGTAAGTACATGTTTTTACCACTTAAATATACTCTACATTAGAACTGCATACTAGACTTCAAATAACTCAACTCATAGTCACACATCACGATGTACCATTATATTTTATATATGTATAAACACTTGTACAAAATATACTCATAGTTTATACTACACATAGGTATTCACTACTGTATGCAAATACATTACAATAATTCAGTCATTATTCTCAAAGAGTCATATAACTCATAGATAAGTTATTCATAATCTCACATTTAAATTCTTTTTTTGGACGATTATTTTCACATGGTTATAGTTTCAGTCCCATGGACACCTTAAGCCTTATTTCAACCACACACACACACACACACACACACACACACACACACACACACACACAAATGATAAGTAAACACTATACCACTATTCATTTATAGTTTAAAATAAGAGCTCCTTAAAGGTATTTATAAATCTAAATAAATGTCTCAAATCACATACTTATCCCAAGATAATGAAGACCCATGCTAAGTTATAAATATGTATCTATCATTAAATGTTAAGTTAGGAGCCTGGGACTTTATTTGACACAGTTTCACAACTCTCAGTTCCCATGATCAATTCTTATATGTTATATTCTCTAAATACTCAAAGATTTCTCAGGTAACAATATTGCTTGTAAATACAAATACATATAATTATGGTTCAAAAATGTCAATTATCTCATAATCTTTGTTATATGTTGAATGAATATGATCCTATTAACCATCTAATTCAAAACATATGATCAATATCCTCTATAATGGTGTTGGTATGCACATAAAATATAAATCTCTATTAAACATAGTTCCATAGTTTACACTCACTGGTGGAACTATAGTTAAATTAGCACACCCCTTCATTCAAGTATAAGCATAAGTATACCTATGTTCTTATTGTGTATTCATTGATACATAGTTTTATAGTTTTACACCTATACTATGGATTTTGTACCCCAAACTATGTACTAAGCATATCAAAATTATCACAAAATAATGAAAGACCACATTTTTTACTCTAGACTATACACAGGTAAAGCATTATACATAAAATTATTTCATTACACATCAAGCATTAAGATATAAATATCCTGTATTAACTTTCCAAATATGTCATGACATCATATTTCCATATGCGTATTAAGTTATAACCCATTTATTTTGAGTTATAGTTATCCATAGTAAGTGTCCACAAATAAATAGAAAAATAATTATAAACATATACTCTACAATATCATTATATACACCATTCATTAAACATGTGGATCAGTATGTTATAACATGTATAAATTACCATGTTTAGACACACATTAGAGACACAAGTGTTTGGTATAATATATTAAATCTTATATAAGTAAAGATATCCACCATTCTCTATCTATATGAATACCAAACACATACCATGTAAACATATGCTAAAATACTAATCATAGTATTTAATACTCACATAAATATATACTTATGTAAATACTGAAGTCAAATGTTTGGTATAAAATAAATCACTGACCCAAATAAATTATTATTTGAAAGGCGTCGACCTATTTTGGTTAATGGATCGATGTATAACAGGTTTAAGTTCCAATCACTTAATAATTAAATTGGCATGTTGTTGATCCTAATTTAACAGTATAACAATGATCTACAATAGTGACCCAAATGGCAACGCCCAACTAGTTATATTAAATACATGTTGGGAATAGTGATGCCAGGTATCCATACAACAACTTCATTAGACAAAAAGAAGAATGGAAAAAGTGACACTATAAGCACAGTGATTCCCATATTTTCTAATTAGGCTACATGTAAACACCATTTATATAATGGTTGGGGATTACTAATAAGACAACGACTTTAAAAAATATAATTAACAATATATGAATTACATAACACATGCTGGAGATAAATATAAGTGACGCCTTTCAATATTATATACATTTTGTAATTAGTACGATTACTACAACTTATAAATAAAAAGGTAATAAATTTTTATATAGTGCTAGCCTGATTACATGCAGCGAGTTACCACTTAGAAAGCTAGATCAGAATATCACACTCAATGACCTTACAAGATTATACCCAATTATTTCAATATTTTAAACTCAATGATTTCATAACATTCAAATTGGCTTAATAACATTGCTACATATTTTTTAATTTATTTTATAAGTCATTGCATGTGGTTGATTTGTTGCATGTCTAGTTTGAGCCATGACACCACATATTGAGTCACTACCTTTTTAAATAGATTCATTCCAACTCAATTTACATATTATTATGTTTATTTACTAAGAACACCACCTTATCTTAAGTACATTTATCCAACATACACCTAGCATACCTCTGACAAGGATTATATATGTCTAATTTTAGACTTATTATTATAATTATACTATATATAATCAAGTCACCATTGATTCTATAAGTTTGTTCTAAATCATCCACTAATGAATGTATTGTTATTTACTCAAATCGCTAGCCTAAATCTTTAATACATAAAATATTATGGGTAAGTGAATAACATAATAGGTATAGTTGATTATGGTTTACAGACATACTATGATGATAAATCGCTACCTCAATTACACTTATTTTTTTATTTTAGAATAATGAACTTCCCTACCCATATCATTACCACTGTATAATTATATGGCTACAGTTATATAATAATGCTCATTCATGTGTATATCTAATTTGTATTGATGTAAAACATGTATATTAATTGTATATACTCAAGGTGCTATAATTAAATTAGAGCATTCTAAACAAGGACAACAATATAGAAATAATATAGGTCTCTACACAAAACATTGATGAAGAACTTTGGTAACATCACCTACCTAGATTTATCACTATTTATCTGTTGGACTACTTATCTTTTTTCTTCTCCTCTCATTATGTCCTTTTTTATGTACTACGCCTCCCTCCTACTGCCTTCCTCTTCCATTTCCTTTAAGATACTAATCATCTTCTAATAAGAAGGGTGTAGTCTTTCTTTCTAAAAGATTTTTTTTCTTATATATATATATATATATATATATATATATATATATATATATATATATATATATATATATATATGATTTTTTCTCCAATGGCAATTTTCAAATTTTTATTTATTTTTAACATTAATTATAAAAATATATATTTTATTAAATAAATTAATATCCCATATGCCATGATAGTTTAATAATATCTCTATTAATTAATAACTTCACATTTGCACAAATCACTTTCTAAAAGCATTAATGATCATACACAAAATACACTAGAATAAATACACAAAATCATTAAACTGTGCTAGTAAAGTATGAAAATCAACTATTTAATGCAATAAAAAATAAACACGCTATGTTACCCATTTAATTATGTATTTATAATGTGTGTTAACTATTGTGATATGTGTAAAGTTTTTTTTAATTTTCTATCATCTTCTAACGTCTTCATCTACGTCACCCTCTCTGATGATGCTCTCCCTCTAACATGCTATAAGAGATGAGTTCTCCTACGTCAACCTCATGACAAATAGATAGTTAGATCATATCAATCATGATAAATATATAACATAAAATATAACTGAAACAACACATCAATATGCTTGAAATGTAAATGCATACACTATAGCTAACTCATAATAAATCAATCATGTACCAACATGTATCTAACTAATATCATATTATCTCATAATAGCATATATCTCAAGCTTAGTTATAAATATAACTAATATCAAATGTATCCACAATAAATATTCATGAATAATCAAATAGTTTACTTAGCGAAGAATCAGGGTGTAACAATTAGGCTTATCAAGAACAACTAACAAAATTCTTATTCTATAGTGTGAGTTTGTTTATACAAATTACATATAATTACACACTAACATATTATTCTTACTAATAATATGTCAATCACTGAACTATAAAATATCTAACATTTCCTCCTAGTGTGAACATGGAGAGAAAATAGAAACTACGTAAGAAACTAAATTAAACATGGACGTGGCCCATATTTGACAGATGGGGACTTGATCGAATCATGGATGTGGATTAGATCAATAAAAATATGGGAACTAGATCAACCAATCAAATGGGAACTCAACCAATATACGATAACTCAATCAATCCAATCATGGGAATATTTCAACCATACCATCAAAAGTAACTTATATTTATTATTTCAGTTATAGTAGTGGGGATCTCCATTTTTTATCAAAAAATACATACAACACTAATGAATCCACAGACTAACAAAGCAAAAATATCAATAAGCATACAAGTGAAAAATTATATGAAAGCACTCTTCTCTATTAATTCTCATTGAATAAATAAAGAATTACATAAGAGTCTTTAAATAAATCTCAGCTCAAAATTAGATTTGACATACATAATTAAATAAAATAAATAAATTAAAAGCTACCCATAGATAACTGACCCATGCTATTTTTAGTAACTTTCATCTTCTAGCAAGTTTTTCAACTATTATTTTTAGTATGTTTTGCATGAAAACTCAAGTGGACCTAAAAATATACATACATCCTCTACATACTATATATACACTAACGGTTGAATTTTAACTCGGGTTCATGTTTAGTTACAACAATATCTAATTTTTAAGATTTTTAAAATTCTTGAAAAAATACTAAAATGTGATTTTGGACCCTTATCTGATCACATATGGCCCCATAATTATATTAAAAAATGAATTTAACCATGTACCGACAATTAGAATCACATTCTCCTCTTTGATACTATTGTTTTGGTATAAATGAGAGCTCAAACAGAGTTATGGTTTTTTAAAGTTTGATCTCTACATCAAACACACAAATCACACTACAAAAAATATACTGGAAATGAAATTGAGCATTGAGTCTTCATAGTATTTGTTTGTAACCATTGCACATAATTGCTACCACTTGATCATGAATAGCAAAGATGATTCCACTACCACTGAAGATCACCTTTATATTTAGTTAATTTGGTGCAGACATTGATGCTACTATTACATTTGTGTCCCCTTCATTAACAAAGGACAAGAGACATTATTAGGCCTCCTACCTCCATTGTTTCTAACCTCTATTGAAATTGGCTCATTTAGCTAGATTGGTGTGGAGCTCAATTGTTTTATCATCATGTTTAGTTCTATTATAACCCCCACCTAAAATATAAAATAAATTAGATGTCGATTTCGATTAAAAATGCATCCATCTACAAACATTTATTAATAATGATTTTGATGACTAACTGAAAGACATAACTTTAATTGAAAAATACAATTGAAATTTATTTTTAATAAATGAATTGCTATAAATAATAACCTAATGATACAAAACAACTAAACTAAAGATGATTACTAATTAAAAAATGATTAAACATAATACACAACTAATATGACTTAACATACCCACCCAAAAAAGAACAAAAATAAAAAGGAAAAGGAAAGAAGAAGAATTAATTAAACAATAAAAAAATTTTAAAAAATGCAGAGTGACTAACTCATACTATTAATAGACAAGGAACATTAGGGACTCAATACTACTTATATGACACATGACACAGACTCGAAAAAGATTAACACTTTATCACTAGACAAAATGAATTTTAAACCGTTGACATTGACACTTAAAAATTTAAGACAATATTAATTCTATAATCGTATTGACAACACTTATCTTAAAATAAAATGTAATAAATAAAAATTAACATAAACTATAATAACATTGACAAACTATAAACGTAAACTACAAACCATAATGATAAATTTCCAAGATCGGAAATCTGCAGGCAATGATCCACGCTCAGGAAGAACATGGCAGAGCTCCAATCACCATTGCAAAAGTACATTCACAATTGCCAAAACTACATATATCAAGTTCGTTGAAGGAGAGACACAAAGGACATCTCAATCATCTTCTGTTCTAACAACTCAGGAAGATCTCAAAAATAGTCACCACTCCACTCTCCATTGTGGACTCCATAACCACTTTAGTACCAAATATAATATTTAGATCAGATTGAAAAATATAAAATACACAATAAACTTCATTAATCATACTTTAAACAGGAATTATATATATAAATCTTATTGAACTCGTACATACACGGAGTTGAGTTATCAAGAAAAACTAACAAACTTTCTATGTTATAGTATGATTTGTTTATACAATTCATGTACAATTACACACTAATTAATATATTATTATAAATAATATGTCAAACATTTAATTATAAAATATTGAATTGTATGACATTAATGAAGAGGAGTTAGGAATTAATAGTATAATCATGTTTATCTCGAATGATCTTGAAGTTGGTGAAGATGACACATTGTATCGAGTCTCGTCATTATGAGATGAGTCATTCAAACTCACAAATTCTCTTAAATTAGTCACTTCAAACTTAATGAGAAATGGTCCCTATTACATGTTCAATTTTAGAATAAGATACATAAAGTTTTTTTTAGAAACCTTCACTTTTATAAAGATTTTTTCCTATGAAGGAACTTAGCTTGTTTTGTTGATCTATAAGAGACACGAATATATTTTTGTATTGTCCATTTGACCTTGGTGTCAAGTATTTGATCTAATTTTACTCAAGTTTCTTTGAAACATCTGAAGTATATAACAAAGGTGAAAAATAATAATGCTAGAGTTTTGCTTTGAAGACTAGATATAAATCAATGTACGAAGCAAGATTGAAATCAAAAGCATTATCTTGTACTTTATTAATTATGGTTAGGTATTATTCCATAATGGATGAAGCTTAGGATAAATTCATGTTAGTATTTCCTTCTGTAAACTAATTAATATTCAATAACCACCTTAAAAAAAGTGTGATGTTCAATGTTGATCATAGTATTACTTGTACTTAGCATTAGGTTTCTACATAATAGTTTGCAATTGATATTTAGTATTTTGAATGAGCTTAACAATTTTTTCAACTTCCTTTTGAGCTAAATTATTTTCTATTATTAATGATGACGTAAAATAAGCTACATCAATTATTGTCTTAGGTTGGAAGTCCAAGTAAACCTAAAAAGGTTGTGTACAGTAAAGTTTTGAAAAAAATATTATAGTTATATTAAATGAACTAATTTCATCTTGCATGTAATATTTTCTTGAATTTTATATTCTAAGAAGATACATGACCATCATGTTTATCAATTATATATGTCTATCAGTTTGAGGATACAGTAGACTAGTTTAATTTTTTGTCCATCTAAACTAAAATGATTTTTATAAATTGTTTAATCATATTATCCTTAATATAGATGATAGTCATCAGTAAATAAAAATAGATCTAAACATGTTCAAATTATAGTTGAATTATTTATAAAAATGAGATCAATTTCTTAAAGTGTGATCATTTCCATCTTTAAGAATAAATTATATAAATACTACATAAACACAATTGTTACCATACTTTATAGTAAGGAATCCTAAGATAAAGTGCATGGAAACACATTCCAATGGTATTTATGGAATAAATAGAGGTGTGTACATATTTTTATCCTTTTGAATAGTTTGGAAGGGGTATAGGAGATACAAAAATTGATATATTTTACAACCTTTGAACTACAATGTAGCTAAAATAAATACTTCTAAAATACAATTTATAATTTAGGTAGCCTTTCAAAATGAGCCTCTCATATTCATTTCTATCATCCCTCCTTGTGTGGTACACAATTTTCAAGGATTCCATTTTTCAAGCACAAATTTGAACCTAACTTGCGACTATGAAAATTCTGATAAATTTTTGTATACTTAGAATTTGAAGAACGCAATAATAAACAAGTGTTAGTCTTGGATACACATGTCAAGCAAAGTGATAAGATATTGAACCATAGGTTGACTCAAATATTATACTATTGGATTGACACTTCCATTCATTTCATTCTTTTGCTTAGTATTCAAATACAACTGTTGAAGATACGAAGACAATTTTTGATGTCATTCTTGATGTAATGTGTTATGTGTTTTATGAATTATAGTAAATTTTGATCTATATGGATCATAGTCTCCAATCCAAATATTAAATACTTCCAATGCTTATATGTATGAGCAATGGTATAAATATTTATATCATTTTTGGATATTTCTTTGTCTTGGCAATGAATGTTTTCACTGTGATGAGTTATTGGGTGATCATATTGAGTGAATATTGACTCATATAAATAAATAAAAAAAAAGATGCATCAATCGTTTTCATGTAATAAAAATTTATTAATATGGAATAAATTTTATATTTCAATTTTTCAAATATTTTTTATTTATAATTATAAATTAGTAAAATATTTTATCATTAAAAAAAATAAAATTTAATAATAATAATAATAATAATAATTAAAAAAAAAAAAAAAAAAACTTCATATTCTATTAAAAGAGTTTTTTTTTTTTTTTTTTTAAAAGTAAACATTTTAAAATTACTACTTACAATATGCATTCAAAATTAAATTGGGGGTGTTACATGTAACTTTAAAATAAAAGACAAAATAAAAACACACAAATCCATATTTTAAATTATATGTAAAATAAGATAGTAAATTATCACCAAATGCTTGATAGTATACTACAATAATTCTAAGTGAACTACGTAGCAGGTGCATTATATCATATTATATATATATATATATATATATATATATATATATATATATATATATATATATATATATATATATATATTCACGCCTAATATATGCTTACATGTTTTGTATTGTGGCACCGCCCCTTGTGTAAAAAATATCTCATCATACTTCTCCCAATTTTGTGTCATATTAACTTATGTGATGGTAGACATTGCTATTTTCCCCTATGTTATTCAATGCAAGCTAGTATTTATGAATATGAATAGGGTTGTGTTTCATCTGTTAAAAATCTAGCATGGGTATGTTTGGCATGTTTCACAAGATAGTCTTGATTTATATGGTAGAAACATTCCTTCTTGCTCAAGTTTTATGAAAGAGTAAAGGGATTAAAAAATACTTTTAGATATCATTTAATTATTTAGGAAACTACTTAATTACAATATCTTTGCTGCATTTCAATTTAGAAATTGAGGGGGTTTTTTTTTCATCAATTAAGAAGATTTAAACATAAGGTTTTACCTTTAATTATGTCATTAGTGATTTCGTGTATTATTTATTTGACATCCCTTATTTTTTATTTAAATTACATGACACTAATTGATTGAGGGCCAAGAGACTCGGTGGATATCCTTTCTTAATGGATTTAATGTGTTTTTGTAGTCTAAGTGTATGTGAAATGATAAAGACCGAAGATATGTGAGAGTGATATAAGATGAGGGAAGAGAATAAGAGAATAATAGACAGGGCTTATTAGAATTATAAGGTTCAAGGTTCAAGGCTCTATTAAGTAATAGTTCTTTACAATGATTTAAAAGGTTTTATGGGTTTTAAAATGTTTATAATTATTTGTGTATTGTATATTTTATTTTTTATTTTATAAAAATTAAAATAAAATATTAATATACAAGTGTATAATTTGAAGTGTCAATTGAATTATTATAAGAGTTATGAGAAACCATGTTATCATTTTTAATTATTAGTTTTTTATCTTCTGGTAATGTCAATGTATATTTGTGTATAATAATATAAATATTATTAAAGTTATGTAACATCAAAAAAAAAGGAGTTAGGATGTCGTCGTATGACCATGTGTTCTTAGAATGATCCTAAAACTATTGGTGAAGATGACACATGGCTCAAGGTACTATTTTTATACCGTGTCTCATTCAAAGGTTCAAATCATTTTGGATCAATTTATATTTAGTTGTAAAGCATTGGTATTCATTGTGTTTAGTTGTGGAAGATGTGGAAAGTTATTGGAAATATGTGCTTCTATAAATTATTTTCCTTAAACTTAAGTCTATTTGAAAATCTGTAAAAGAAAAATATATATTTTATCTTATCTATTTAACCTTAGAATAAATTATTTGATTTGATTTTTTTAAGTGTTATAGTAACATCTAAAGTATCCATCAAATGTGAAAAATAATGGAGCAACATTTTTTCTTTGAATATTATATGTAAACCATGGTATGAAGGAAGTTTGGGTTTGAAAGTGTTATCTCTTACTTTATTATTGATGTTGTATTAATGATACCATTGTGGGTGAATCTTACAACAAGTCCATATTAGTATTTACTTCAAATAATTAAGTCATACTTAATTACTACCTTGAAAATTATGTTGCATTCAACATTGATCATGGTGTTGCTTGTAATTAACATTGGTCTTTTAATTCTTGTTAGTATTTAATTCAAATAATTAAGTCATACTTAATCATTATTTTGAAAATTATGTGGCATTCAACATTGATCATGGTGTTTCTTGTAATTAGCATTGGTCTTTTGTAGGATGTCCTTCACTTGTTTCTAAATATGCTCAATGAACTTAATAACTTTTCCAACTTTATTTTGATTTCATTTTTTTCTATTGTTGATGATGGCATATGATAATATACATCAATAGGTGTTATAGGTTTAAAATCCCAATAGACTTTAAAAGGATTGTGTGAAGTAAAGTTATGTAAAGATATATTATAACCATATTGAATGGAAGGAATAATTTCATCCCATGTTTGTTGCTTCCTTGAATTGTAAATTCTAATATAAATTAATGACCATCATGTTTATCACTTTTTCATCCATCAATTTGTAAAACGAATTTGATATACTTGTTCAACTTTGTGTCCACCATAAACCAAAGAAATTTCTAGAATTTTTTGAAGAATATTGTATCCCTATCAAATATGATAATCACTAGTAATCTAAAATGGATTTCAACATGCTGAAATAATAGTAGAGTTATTTTTAAATTAAATTTACTTAAGTTATTTATGAAATTACAATAGTTTATTGTTATTGGAAGATCATACGGTATCTATACAGCTCATTTCTTGCAAGATAGCTTGATTAGGATCAGGAGTATTTTGGTTTGAAGTAGAGGCTTGAGCATCATGTTGAGATGTGGTAGAGTTGGTATTAATGGTAGCATTGATGTGAGTATTTTGAGTAGGCCCACTAAAAGAAATACTTTCCATTTTATTAGATATATGTGGCATGGTGGATGAATAAGAAAAAATAGTATTAGATAATTTGGTTACCTCAAGTCCTATGGAAAAATTACAAGTAGCAGAAGGAGGATATTCCACATGGAGTTCCATCATGATGTGATAGCCATATACAGGGTCCTTGCCCCTATACTCCAGATTCTATTGGATAAATATTTTCATTTTAGTTGTATATTTTGTGTCACACTCATTTTCACCCTAATATTCATGGTATTGAAGTAGGTGACCTCACCTATAGTGTTTCTTACAAAAATTATATGGATTGTAGCTTTTTAATCTAGTAGACACGATGTTACAATTGTTGGCAAGGTGATCTTGAAAAATACTAAAATTTTAAGGCATGGAAATATTATTGGAGAACTTATTGGGATTAGTTAATTCCATATAATTATAATTATTGTCATAAAATACTTGAGAATCATAAAAAGTATTCTCTTCATATTTTTCCAAAATATGTTGCATTTTTAAAGATAAATACACAATTGTATCGATTTGGTTGATGGAGTTGGCTGCATAGGAATGCTATAAATAGATTGTATCAAGTTGTAAGATATAATAGGAACAAAATGAGTGACTATATCAGGCTAGCCAATATAGTAGAAATATGAAAAAAAATTGTATTGGGATGGTTGATACAATTTCAAATGCAAAAAATATAACATATACAATAGGAAAAATATGAAAATTGTATCAGGTTGGCTAATATAGTTACAGACACAAGAAACTGTATTGAGTTGGTCAATAGAGTGTGACTAAAATCTTCACTAAAATGTATGATGATGTGAAAATAATGCTAAGGATAAAAAATTAAAAAACATAAAGATAATATAATTAGATTTGAGTAAGATTCACATTGGGTTCACTAAATGGATTCACGGGCTACGATGACCAATAATGGTCCTCTTTATCTCAATAAACTACTTGATACAAACAAAGTCATAGCAATAGAGCATGAATATAGTTGGAAGAGTGGGTAAGGACCTATAATTGATACAATCCTAGTAGAGGGTAATCCTCACTCAATTTCAAGAAGGATAAGGTTTCTAAGCCTACACCTATGATAAAAGTATAACTCTCACTAAGTCTCAAGATATATAAATAGTTATAACAATGGTAAAAAGGGGTGTATCAAGGATATAATAAGGATACCACATATAATTAAATGATGATTAATGTAACCTATATCCAATATATGAGAAACATACTAATATAATAAGTATTTAAGTGGTGAAATGGTCAATCAATAGATGGTCTATATAAACTAAGGTGATAATGGAAAGCCTAAGCAATCCTATAGCTATACTAGATTAATAAATTTAAGTATGACTATAATAAAGTATAAATGACATATATCCACTATATAAATAAAAAAATCAAGTCTATCTACTAATTAAATAAATGAAAAGAATAGGGATAAAGATACTTACCTTTAAGTGGACTTGTCAGCTCTTTAATTTCCCCCTTTGTTTAAAGTGACACTTTACAAGAGATGTTATAGGTTGAGGACCTCAAATGGCTAGAATAAAACATAGATATTCATAGTTTTAGAATCTAAAGACTGGAACACCTCCTCAACATGACTTATCTTGTTGAGATTCAAATACCTTTAATCAAAATTGGACATCCAAAATAAGACCTCTACCCCTAACTCTTCCTTTTACTACTTAAGAACATAAATGTGAGTGTAATAAGAGAATATTAATGTGTTATATGTTTTTTAATGATAATATGAACTCTATATATTTTGATCCAATGCCCAAACTAACCCTAAACTCTAAGCCAATGGTACCAAATAGGATGATATAGTTAGAAATATGTCAGCTAACACAAAATAGTATTGGCTAGGATAATACAATACAACCTATTGATAAGATTAAAAAAATTATCAGCCAAGTCAATACTATATAGGGAAAGACAAGAATGAAATTGACAACATCAACATGGTTGATACAATAGTCATATAGGGTGGCCAAGGCTGAATGGAAATTAAAAGGAGAGATAATACATAAAGAGACTCGAAGGAGGTCATATTGATATTAATTACGGTACGACGTAATATTATGAAAACATATATTTCAAATTACCATAGGCCTATCCCACCCTATTCTCAATGCACTCAATAGTACGTGTACTCCAAGGGATTTGTGCATCTACAATCACCTACAAGTGAAACTATCAGTAAAGTGATAAAGTGAAAATGTCAAGTGTACACAGGGTGTGATAATTTCCCTATTTTAGAATTTATTAACTAAGTACTACCTAAACACAATCATTACCATACTTAGTAGTAGGTTAAATTTCTATAAACTTCATGGAAATAGATTCCCCATGGTATCAATGGAACCAGCAGAGGTGTGTACATACATTTATTCTTATTAACTAGTTTCATAGATGCATAGGTGGTACAAGAATTTATATATTTGGATACATCTAATCTAAGGTGTGTCCAAAATAAATACTTATATAATTCCACAAAGGTCTTTTCAACTTTATAATTTCCTATAACATTATTGAAATTAGGCTCCCATATTAGTATACATTGTTCCTCCTTGTGTAGTAGACACAAGTTTCCAAGGTCATATAAGTGTCCATTTTCCAAGTAGAAATTTGGATCAAACTTGGCACTATGAAAAATTAAATAGATTTTTGAAAATTCTAAATTAGACAAATACAATTTAGACTGTGTAAGTTTCATGTCCACATGCATCAAGATCAATAAAGAGAGTTGAAAATAAGGTCAAATAAAATGATTCTATACTAAATTGACACTTTCATTCTTATGCTTATGTTCAAATTCAACTTTTAAATATGTGAATACAATTTATAATGTCATTCTTGATGTATGTTGTTTTTTGTCTACATGAATAAAGTTACTTATGATTTATATTGATCATGATATTTTTTCCAAATAGGTAATGGTTCCAATGCTTAAGTACATGAATAATAGCATAAAATTATTGATCATATGAGGGATATTTACTTACCAAAGTAGTGAATGTTTTAATATGGTAATAAACTAGGTTACATGTTGATTGATAACTTCTTAGAGTGCACATTTAGTTGCATTAGTTTCTATTTGAAATGAATTTTAAAGATTAAAAACACAAACATACTAGTGTGGAACAAATTCCACACTTTTTTTTATGCTCTTTATTTTATGATTATGTTTGTAAACTATTTTATTACAAGATGTAACATCCCCACTAGAATCTACCTAGAAATACATGATTTTTATTTTTTAAATGAAACACATATACCAAAAATATTCTACATCATGAGAATCTGATAGAGATCAAATAAAGCACTCAAAGCATGATAATAGCAACAAATCATATTAAATCATATATCATTGATCTCTAATATCATGAGAGTACATCATAATGCAAATATAGAAAGTAATTATATAAACTAAGCCATAGCTAATACAAGTCTATAGCCACTACTATCAATGTACAATAAAAAATAATTATACTATTCATGATAATATTAAAATAAGTAAAATATAATATAATGTACATATAAGATACATGGCTTCCCCAGAACATAGTTCTTGAACTCAAGTATCTGTAGCAATTTCAAGTGTCATCTAGATAAGTAGTACTATTGTGAGGAGGGAGAGCATCATTTGAGTGCTTTTCCATACCAAATATAGACCAATGATCTTCCACACTAATGTCATCATAAAATTGCCCTCCTTTCATGGATGAATAGATAGTGACAGCACAATAATTCAAAGAGACAAGCAAGTACCCATGTGTTGTATGATTTCTAAAACTAAACATGTAGTGTATTATAGAAAACTCGATCTATTGTAAAATATCACATAAATATATAAAGCATACTCATGAAATGATAATGTCTCACTAAACATACTTTGGCCAAAGTTTTAAGAATAGTAAATAAAAATGATTTATAGATCAATCAAAATCATAAACATCACTTGATTGGACTGCTTTCAACTGACTTTATGATGCTAGTAAGCTAGTGAAGTCTATCACACTCATTACTTAGTATCAATAATGTAGATTGGTCATATATAATTTAACAAAAAGATTCATATCATTTACATCCTACTAATAATCACATCATATAACATGCTAACCATAGAAGTAACTAAAGCATACATTTATTTCTTCAAACGTATGAATGAATCTTACATTATTTTTTATCTCATACTAGAAATAATGAGTACATTTCATACGACCCAAGAAAATACATAATTAACTATAGATTCAAATATCATAATTAGTTTCCAACCATACTAAACCTTATGATAACCCATATTATCATAGTCTAGTGTTTTTAATCATAACTACTAAGTACTGCATCCAAGCTAATAAAGTAGTCATAAAATCAAGGGAGACATAAACTCATATATAACAAATAGAACAACCAAAACTCCATTTTCACTAAGCATAGAGTAATCCAAACTAGCATTTTTTATACATTTAGAGGTTTGAATGCACGCATTTGTTAACTTATTTTATGAAACCCCTTAATATAATTTATAATCCACCTGAGGAATAAAATCATAGGAATACGCCCCCATATGCATAAATACACCATTAGTCATATTAACACCTACAGATATCAATATTATCTAAAGAGATTTTTGTGAAGTTATTTGACCATTTAGATATTGAAAAGGTTGATCGTGTTCTAAATAAGTCCATAAATACTAAAGTTTAAAGTTCCTTAATTTAATCCTGCATATCCCAAAATTCATAGTTTATTATTTTATATGGATTTAGCTAAAATAACAATAGGGTAATTCCACTCATTCAAGGTAAAATCAAACTTTTAGTCTTCTAAATTTTTTCCTTAATTAATATTTTATACTTAAGTCATTCCTATAAAGTCCCCACTATATAATTGATTTCTCTCTCAAAAATTAAGATGCTAGAGGATTTTATAATCTCATTTTTAAATTCACCCAAAATATCATGAAATCATTCCACTAAAGGAAATACCCAACAAAATGGTATATACCTCTGTGTGTGGTGACCTCTCCATATATGATAGACTGAGTCAGGGTTTTTTTTAGTGGTGAATCTTCATTAGTATATGAATATTCTATTTTAAAAATTTGGCATTTTTCAATTTTAGTGAAGTGGTCGACACATCATTATCGCCTAAAATTTTGGGGTCAAAGTTCTTTTGGAGGGCATGTTCACTTATATATGAATATAAATTTCCTTATATAATTATAATTTACCAGTACCTTAAAAGCTAATTTGAGGAATTTCACCGCATACTATTAGGTGAATTAAAGAGTCTTTCAATTCACATGAGGGATTCAAGAATCAGCAATTTTTAGTAAGGTAGGTGACTTTATTTAAAATATAGGTGGTCATCCAAAGTCTATCAGTGCTTATTTATTCTTGCATGCATCTATCTACAATCTATAGGTGTCCACCCTAGTCTAGATTTGTACCATCTAAGCATCTACCCATAACCTTTTGGTGTGCACCCATAGTTTGTAAGTGATTTCCCATAGCCTGTGGGTGCCCACCCATAGTTTGAGTGTGGATCGTAGATACCCATAGACTTGGCATCCACCCATAGTCTGTCAACATCCATCTAAAGTCTATTGGCACCCACCTAGTTTATGGATATTCACCCACATCTATATGGCATCCACCCATAGCTTGATAGCATTCACCTATAACACGTTGGCATTCGATTTCTATCATTCTTTGACAGCTAGTCTTTTTTGATTTTGTATTCATCGATCAAGCATCTTTGTTCATTGCCGATCATCTTCATTTTACTGTTAATCCTCTTCCATTCATGGCTCTGTAGACTAAATAATATGTCATCTATAACAAATGTTAATGCATGTAAGAAATTTAAAAAATAGAATAGCCTATTATCTTATTTTAGATAGACACCAAACAAAGGTATTGTATTTTCAATTAACTAATGGTTTTTATTCATTGGTTTGTGTTAAAGTTAAATACTAATTAAAATGCCTTGAACCATTTCATGTGCAAAATTTATAGATAATTCTTTTAAATAATTTTATCCACATGTAGAAATACTTGGGCATAAATTTAAAATTCCAAACAGAGGTACTAACTCATAGAATGTCATTTTTTAAATTAATTATATATTATTTTCAAGTTTCAATATCAATGACAACCTCTACAACAATAATTCATGCAGAACCCATTAATATCATTGAATTGGAAAGACTTGTGAATGAAACACCAAACATAGGTACTATATTATAAATATTATTAGAATTATTGATTTTTAATTTAGTATTGGCATTTATTAAAAATTAATGTCATACAATTTTTTTACATGTAGAATTCAATGATAAAACTATTGAGAAAATGTATAATGCTTTTAAATATATGCTTCCCATGAAAAAAGCCACTCAAAAAACTATCAATACTATTGGTCTTGATGATGAGTTCACAACACCAAATGAGAGATCTACTCCCTCAACACATTCTCTAGTTGAAAAAGGCACAAAAAGGGTCACTCAGAAAGAAATGCCCATTGTCCCACCAAATTCAAGGAAATGTAAATATCACATTATAAGCAGTGGTGTTGATGATGATTTTCCCACACCAAATGAGAGATCTACTTATTCTACTCACCCAACACAATCTCCAGATGAGCCTGCTAAGCAACAAAAATAATCTCCAGTTCAAACAAGCACAACAAAAACTATGTGAAAGAAGAAAAATACATGGATAATCGGAAGGTCATTTTAGTATGAGTGGGCATCTAAATTCCCATTTATTGAACCTGTGTAGCTAAAAAATAGTATTAACGCACCAACAAAATGCAAATACACCATATGCAGTTGGAAACTTGGTAAGTACCATAAAATGCAACTCAAATCAGACACAATTGAAAAACATTCTGGCAAAATATATGAGTCGGTAAAAGGTAAAGATGGAATTATAAAAAAATAGTGAGATGGAAAAATGAAAAAGAGTGCATACATCAATGTTACACAATAGAGTATTATAATTATCAAAAACATCAATAGCATCTCATTGAGAAAGGAATAATAATCTAAGATCAATTCGAAAAAGTTTCTTAGTCTAATTTGCTTGCCAAAAATATACAATTTTCAACTTTATTTCACATTCTAAAAAGAGGAAGACCAATATATAATTTTTCAACTTACAATATTTTATTTCAATAGATTGGATTACAGATCATTCCACATTCACATTGGTCTGATACTAGTGCCTTGGAGATGGTGAAATGCCTCACAATGATTAAAAAGGAGGGTTTGAAAGAGAAAGTAAAATTAGAAAGGTTCATATCACTATCCATTGATGAGGTAATAGTAGTTGAAAACATACCATGGGTATGCATTCATGTATATACATTTTAGAATCATTCAAGGCAACCTCACCTTTTATCTATACATAAAATGGTTAAAAATTGTAATGTAGAAAACCTTTGCAAATTGGTTATTTCTAATTTAATGGATATTGTTGGGATGATTTGCCAAGATATAGGTACTAAGTTAGTATGTGTTGGTGCATCAGTAATGCAGGGAAATAAAATAGGTTTGTGTGTTCACCTGTAAATATCAGTTGCTCCATATATGACTCCAATCCATTGCATGGCACATAGAATTAAACTTGCTTACAAAATTATAAGCACATTCAAAAGTGTCACAAAATAGGAGGAGTTAATCCATGATTTACATGCATACATGCAATGTAGTCCAAAAATATTTTTAGATTTTCAAAAAATTTCAATTGGAGTGACTAATGGAAAAAAACTATTAAAAGATGTAGATACTAGACCGATTTCGATGTATGAACCTTCATGCAAAATATTTGAAGAATATCAATCCTTGGCTATTTTTATGTTTAAGTATAGGATGGAGGTTGACAAGGCAAGAGATTTATTAAACCACTTGACAAATTTCAAAACTTTGCTAACATTATGTGGTGTTCTACCCATGTTGAGGGAAATGCATTGTTTGACGAAACATGCGCAATAGAGATCAATATATATTGTGGACTTTATAAAGTTGAGGAAACATGTTTTTTTATCACTTGATATATTATACCACTCAAATGAAAGTTTGAAGGGACCAATATTTGAGAGTTAGGAAACTTTGACAAATCTAAAGGACCCTCAAAACTATTTGAAATTTAATATTCATGATCATCTTTGTATTTTTATTAATGGAAAGGAGATACCATTACACACTTTCCAAAGATGATCAAATTTAGTTGGATAAAAATCTAAAGAAGTACCTATAACAAGGGTTCTATATGATAATGTCATATGTGATATGTGAATGAAATTGAGAGACATTTCAAAAATCTTGTCTGCTGAAATTTGAGATCATTTTCAAAGAGATGACTTGCTTGAAGCCATGGGCATGATGAATCCTACATTTTGGAGTGGTGATGGTGAAGAAAAAACAAGTAAATTATTCATCAAATACATGGGTACTCTAATATAACAATTTAGCAAGTCTGTGGAAATCAATGGAGAGGAAGTTAAGGGTATTTTGCAAAAACTGTTACTGAAAAACTAGTCAAAGCTTTTTGGATTTACAATGGTTGAACAATGGCGATTGTTAACTGAACCAATAGAAATAGGTTCTATTACTAGGGTATGGAATAAACTATATCAGAGAAGTGTTCCGTAGGAATAAATTAGTGAATATTTTTATTTATATGAATTGTGTCAAACAATGATTTTGGGGTCCATGGAAAATGAAAGGGTATTTAGTGCATTATCTTTTGTCAAATCAAGGCTTCGAAATAGATTGGATAAAAATATTAAGACATATTTAAATTTGTATGTTTCAGGTTATGAAGTGGATATGTTTCCATATGATAGATTAATTTCAATTTGGATTAGTCTAATTGAAAGAAGAGGTGTCACAACCACAACTACAAGTGAAACTGTAAATGCCAATGAGACAAGCCATAAAAATGTTAGCGATGAAGTATGGTTTACCAAAGGGTTATTTGATATACCTAATTGAAATATATTCAGTATTTTTCAATAGTATTCTTTATCATTTTTTAATGTTTCAAGTTGAAAAAAATAGTACATGTTTAACATTCTATTTTTTCTGATTGTTTGACATTTTTTGAATAAATTATACGTTGTTTACTCAAATAAAATTGTAAATAATAATTTAATATATTTCATACCAAATTTAATGTAAATTAAAGTAGAAAACATTATAGCATATTATCAAAAAAATATGAGCAACAAATCAATTATAAAACATAAGTTTTTAATAGTTACAAAACATGAGCATAATACAACTCAAGAATTTGAGCTCCAACTTCCCTTTTCATTAAATAAAAGACAGTATGGAAATTATAAAACAAAGTTAAACTGATAGTATTCTCAATCAAATACATTGTTTATTCAAATGAAATTGTTAACAATATTTTAGTAGCTTTAATACCAAATTTAATGTAAATTAAAGCAGTAGATAGTTCAACATATTATCATAAAAATATGAGAAATGAATCCATATTTACAAAATATATTTTAATATTATAGAACATAAGTTTCCAATAGTTACAAAACATGAGCATCATACAACTTGAGGCTTTGAGCTCCAACCTCGCTTTTCATTAAATAAAAGACAGTATGTAAATTATAAAACAAAGTTAAACTAATAGTATTCTTAATTATTGTGGATCATTTTATACTTCAACTACTTGTTCATTGGTACTAGTAGTGGTTGTGGTCTCTGTGTGGATTAGGATCCCAGAATCTTGGAGATATTTCACTACAAAATGAATATCGGCAAGATTACTTCATTATTCAGTAGTAGCATCTCCTGTTAAAATCAATGATGGGTCTGCTTCAACTTTCTTTTTAAACAAAACATCAGGATCCAAGCCATTTTTTCAAATTATTTTCCTCAATGTATTATTTTACATATTCAATAATACAAGTTTTTCCTTGAAAGAAATTGTAGCAGAAATACTTTTGTGTGCTTTCTTTATATGCATGTCAAGGACAACAACTTGGTTCTATATATATATATATATATATATATATATATATATATATATATATATATATATATATATATTGACTGAAAATGATTAGAAAACAATTAATTATTTAAATTTTTTAAAATAATTTTTAATTTTAAAAAACCATGACAAACACACCCAAAAAATTTATTTTTCTACATTCACAAGATCCACCAGGATTTTGGTCTATGCCCATTTGTTATAGTAGGCTTGGGCTTTTGCATTTAAGTTCTCAAGCCTTTTTAACATAATATCAAGAACATCATCATTAAAACTATTATTGACAACAACACTTTTTGAAACTATTTGGCTGAATAAAATATCAATTTTTGCTGACTCATGCTCCACCATTGTGTATAATTGATATAATTGATTGTGGTCATAGAAATGGGCATTTATTTTTTGAATTAATACTTTTTCTTGATGCTCCCATGTTTTTAATTAATCAAGGTTTGGAATAATAAATTCAATAACATAAGATTTAGTATTTTCTGCCAATAAATTAAAAATGGGAAAAAAAAAGTACGTTGGTCATCATTCTGAGGAATCTCATGCATAGGACTACCATCAGTGTTGCTTGGTGGTGAATCAAGTGGACAAGGTCACTATAAAATATCTATGGACTAATATCCATGTATGTTATCATGAGGGTTGAAATAATCCATAGGCGTGTCATTGTCAATGCCTAAATATTCATCATCTAGATCAATATTATGAAGTAGTGAAGTATTAGTCACATTGCGAAGAACACCAACTAAAAAGTTTGGAAACTTGGACATTGAAACCTAAACTATGGAACCACTTTGAGCTAGGACAAAAATATGTTTTCCAATACCAGTAGTTAAAGGGCCATGACAAGGTGGTGGTAGTGGTGAGAAATTTTTTCTTGGATAAGAATGAGCTGTAAATGGGAATTAAAATCAATTAAATGACCAATTAAAAAAATCATATATAATATTAGCATTTAAGAAAAAATATATTTATTTTCTACACCTTGTTATTTTTATCATTGTTGTGACTATTGTTGTCACTATTGTTGTGAGGGAACTCTTAAATTTTTGCCAAACCCAATTGGTGTGTGCAAAACAGATTGTGCAAGCTCAACTATATATATATATATATATATATATAATGATAAAAGATTATTCAATAAAATCAAATATAGTTTATGAAGGTATACCAATAACATGAGTGGAGTGTTGTGCAGGTGTCGGAGGTGTAATCAAAATCCACATTCATTTTTTTAGTATCAATTTCTGCTCATGTATTTATGGAATTGAATTACATCACCTTCCATCTCTATTTCTATTGAGTCCTCAGGAGGTTGACATCCTTTTCTTATAAAATTTCTTCTGTTAATCATTTCATATAATTTTTTCTGTAAGAAAAAGATGTTTTATTTAAAATGAACTAGATAGATATTGATGTATTTATTTGAAATAGATAGACAGTTCAAAGAGTCAAAAAACTACCCAAACTAACCTCATGTGCTTCCAGGGAGAGTGCATTGACAAACAATTTGGGATTGAGGGTAGAAGGAATAGAGGATGCTTGAAAATCTAAAATTGCTTTGTAGTACAATGCAATAATATAATTACAAGAAGAAAACTAAGTATGTTCATTACATAGAGCATAATTCAAATAATCTTTGATTCTGATAGAAATAAAACTACACTAATTCAATGGTTGAGTGTCTAGAGTACGAAGAATATAAACAAGATCCCAGAATGGAAGATTAGATGGTCTACCCTGCAAAATAATTCTTGCTTGGAAAAGTTCAATCATTCCCAATAGAAAAGGTTTTTTAACACATTCAATTTTTATTCATCTTTTATCACAGCATTGAGGATTTGTAAAAAAAATTATTACTTTAGATTCTATAAGAAAAGAAGTAAAACTACTAAAAAATTAGTAATTATAAATTTAATAATACATACCATCCACCTGTATCGAGTAATGGGACTCTAAATACTTTTTGTCATCATCATTGAACAAGGCCTTTGTGGTGACCATGTCCCCATCATTAGAAGGTAGCCCTGTTAGCGTTCAAATATCCTATGGATGAATTCCAAATGAAATATTTTGAGAGTCCAAGTTGATGTGAAATGTGGAGGAAGAAGAATCGAAGCTTTGTAATAAAACATTTAAGATAGGAATATCTTTGTCATACTGTGGTATGTAGATAATGTCATTGAACTTGAAAGGCTCAACCCACTCACTGTATGTGTCTGGTTGGTCCAGAAGCCTTTGAATGATAGTGCATGATAAATTTTGGAAAATGAGAGTAGGGATTCTGATCACCCTTGTGCCACCATCAAAAGAGGTTTGGGAAAATGAAGCCATGGAATAAAAAAGGGTTTTGGAAGTCGGGATTTGGGAGTGGGACTTGAGGAAAAGAAGAAATTTTTTGAACTCAATAGTAGAGGCTAAAATGGAAAAATGTGCAAAATGAGTAGTGTTTCTTATATTTATAGGCCTAGAGGTTAGAATGGGCAGACATTTATATATTGCAATAATTCATTAGAGACACAAGTATCACAACTGTGAAGATCACATCATGTTCATGTAGATGATCAACACATGTACACATGTTATGCATTATCTAACACATGTAAATAGCATAGACATTCACCTTCCATACAGTCATTCACCCACCATATAGGTGCTACTATTAGACTCCCATCCAAACTTATTAGGCATGCACCTGGGCTCGTATAGATGTCTAATTGAAAGGATGTGCATTTAGACTAGCCCACAAAGGCATATATCTAGATGAAATAGACATTAGCCCAAACCCAAAAAGGTGCCTACCTGATTCCAATAGATGTTCATCTAATTTATGCAGATGTGCATCTGATTCATATAGACATATGCTTGGGC
Organism: Torreya grandis; assembly: GCA_037957365.1. Classification (NCBI taxonomy): domain Eukaryota; kingdom Viridiplantae; phylum Streptophyta; class Pinopsida; order Cupressales; family Taxaceae; genus Torreya; species Torreya grandis. The sequence goes on along the minus strand of JARHVA010000162.1, from coordinate 3,870,080 downwards.
AAAATAATTGCCCACCCAATTCACATAGACATTCACCTAGGTGCAACCAGGTGTCCACCTAATTCAAACAAGCATTCTCTTGGATAGGGATGACGTGCACCTTCCCAAATCAGTCATGCATCTAGACTATATGGGTGTGTATTTGGTACAACATAGGCTTTCATCCAATTATATAGGGCATTCACCTAGGTTTATCCAAGCAATCATGCAATCTAAAAAGGTGTTCATCTAACTTGCACAAGCATACATATAGTCAAAATAGGTGTACATCCAATCTACATAGGCATTCATCTAGCCCTGTACAAGCATGCACCTCATTTATAGATGCTTTCACCTAACCTACATAACTACTCACTTGTAATTATGCTAATGTACATATATTTCTTGGCATTCATCGATGATTGTAAGCTTTATGTGATTTTCTATCTGGCATCACGTGATTCACCTTTACAACGATTCATCATCTAATCTAATTCACCACCATTGTGAATCAAATTCACCTTGGGACCTCCATGGATTTTCCTATAGGTCCCACTAAAATGAACCTTGGGTTGAGTATTTGTATGTACAATAGCTCACTTTTCTTAAATAAACTAAATATAAATACCAACTTTCCAAATTTGAAACTAATCACTATACATTAATGCCTCTGTAAGATTATTCAGTTGAGAGTTAAAATATAAGGTGATGCCATTAGAAATGCCCATTAATAAAACAAAATTATATTTTATGACTAAATATATTCAATGAACTTCCTCTCTATAGTGGTGCATTTGGCATTTCAGCTATTATTATTAATTTTGTAAGATATGATAACACTTATTTGTAGTGAATAAAGGATTGTGTCTTGCTAAATTATCACATTATCTCTATTAATTTTTGATGCCAAGAGTGATATGTACCTAGAGATATGATATATTAATGTATATGGGTTGATTGAGATACCTACATGTGGCACGCATCCCCTTAGTTAGTTATATGGGTCCAATATATTAGGATAATGGAGTAGTGAAATTAGTGCATTGGGTAATGGTCGGCCTACAGTGGGATTGGGAGGTTACCCATCCATTTTTAGTTAGATAGAGGTCTATATAAAGGAGATGATTGTCATTTTAAAGGTATAAAATAAGCATTGAGTCTTCTATTGTAAGAGGATATTGGAGGTTGTCCCCTCGAAGAGACATTATGGAGTTATTCCTTCCTAAAGGAGTATTGTATAGTGTTGCCCTACATTAAAGATATTTTATTTCTTCATATATTGAATATTTGGACATATTGGTCCACCAATATCTATTATGTTGTGTTGATATACATTATATTCTACATTATTTCCAATTATTATAAGTTTGGATCATAACAAGTGGTATCAGAGCTTCGATTTGGGTAATTTATGTGGAGCAAAACCCTAGTTTTTTGGAATCATCAATATCTTTCAATATATTGTGATTTTTTTCAAAAAAAATTATTAGATATGAGTAATATTACAAGGAAGTCTCAATAAAAAAAATTGAGCCTTTATGATCAGTTTTGAGGGAGCTATTCATATTTTAGGATTTTTACTCATTTCATCATGTCTTTCAAAATATAAGGATTTTTTTACCAATGTTGTATCATAATACAATAAATTTATGAAAAAAATTTCATATGTTTTTGATACGTTTGGAGTGAGTTATTACGATTTTATGGTTTTTAATATATTCGCTCTATAGGCCAAATTTTGTGGAAATTTTTCACAAAAGTTTTATTGAAGTTCCACTATCATAAGGCAAAACCACAGTCAAAATTTAAAACTAGTTTGATCAATTTTGAATGATTTATTGATATTTTAGCATATTTTATTAACCCTAGTTTTTTTGTGGATCATAAAGTTGCAAGTATTTTTAGGGGAGGATGATATTGATGCTAGATAATGGTGGATATTTTTTAAGGATATTAATACTCAAACAATTTTTTAGAAAAAATGTTTATCTCTTTCTTTGTCTGGGCCTACACAACATTGGTTTAATTAGTTGAGCTTTGTACAAAAATATTCTTCATCGAAAGAAATGGAATAGGTCTTCCTAGATCGATGGGATATAAAAGAAAAAGAGGATGAAGAAGAGGAAGAAAATAATTATGGTAATGAAGAAAAGAATGAAGATGCTGAATAAAAAATCAATGGAAGAAAATAATGATAATGAGGAAGAACATTCAAGTGAATAAGAAGAATTGGATGATAAGGGTTTAAATAATTTAGCTCCAAATAAATCCGAGTCAATTTTTCAATTTCATGGATGCAGTCAAAATAAAAAGGTTTTTGTGTCCATAAATCCTACTAGCAAGTATAACTTCATCAACATGAATGTGGCTAAGCATTTACATGTTCAAGCAAATAATATCAAGGAGGTTCAATTAGATGGTAAGAATATTCCAATGTTTGAATATTTGAAGCTTATTATGGAAAAATATGTTTTACATTCAAATTTTTATGCTTGGGATTTGGATGGTGTGGATGTGGTTCTTGGATATCCATGGTTAGAGACTTTGGAAACAATCAATATTAATTTTTTTTAAAAATTATGAAGTTTTGGTATAGGAAAAAAAAGGTCACTTTACAGGATATCATAGTGGGAAAGGCATCAATAATATTCTAGGTAGATCATGAGGATGAGATTGAAACAAGTGATGAAGAGTATGAGGAAGATTTAGATGACATAGATAAAGACACACTATAATAAAAAATGAACACTTCATCTACTTAAGAGATAAAGAAGGAAAAGGTGTAAGAGGTAGAAAAAAAGGTGGATAAAGTCAAAGTATTAGAAAAAGTTGGCATATATAGACACCCACATCATCATGAGAGTAAACAATCATGGAACTAGGTGAGGGAGTGTCATAACAACAATCATTTTGGCTATACAAGAAATCAAATTTCCAATCACTATCGTTATGCATGGAAGCCAAAGAATAAATACTATGGTCAAGTATGGAAATAGAGCAACGTAACAGCCTATGGAACATGAAATGAATGACGAAATCACTATGACTATGTATGAAAGAATAACTATAGTGGTTATGTTTGGAATCAAAGTAGCATAGTAGAATATGGTACATAGAATCAAAAGAGGAATAATTATGTATGGACACCAAAGCAGTACATTTATGATCATGAATAGAATCAGAGGAGCATAATGAAATTTGGAAACATGCTTGGAGAGCTATCACCTACCAAGATCACATATGTATGGCTAAATGATCGAGATTGGAGACAAGTGTGCAATGATTTGAAGTACACTCATTATTTGATTTCTTCCTATGTTTTGGAGATGAAACATGTCAAGGAGGGAAGTAATGCTATGTACCTAGGGATATAATATATTAATGTATATGGGTTGATAGATATGTTAACATGTGGCACACATCCCTTTAGTTAGTTATATGGGTCCAATATATTAGGATAATGGATTAACTTATGGAATTAGTGCATTAAGTAATGGTCAGCCTACATTAGGATTAGGAGGTTACCCATCCATTGTTAGTTAGATAGAGGTATATATAAAGGAGATAATTATCATTGTAAATGTATCAAGTAAGCATTGATTCTTCTATTGTAAGAGGATATTAGAGGTTGTCCCCTCAAAGAGACATTGTGGGGTTATTCCTTCCTAAAGGATTATTGTATGGTGTTGCCCTACCTTAAGGGTATTATATTTCTACATATATTGAATATTTGAACATCTTGGTCCACCAATATCTATTGTGTTGTGTTGATCTACATTATATTCTACATTATTTCCAATTATCATAAGTGTGGATCATAACATAGAGCCTATATGATTATAATTAACGATTAGAGTTATAAGCATTATCATCCTTGATTCATTACATTACATAATCTAATATTACCTAATGCTATATTATAAATCTGATATATGATAAGATCAATTAATGATTAATATAGTTATATTAGATATCATATTACCATAGAGTATAACTATAAGATTGTAAGATATACAATATTTAAAATTATGTAAATGATCATTAATAAGATAGTGATAATTATATAGGATTAATCTTATGATATCCACTATACGTAAATCTTCCACTATACTCAATAATCCTAATGCTCCATATGAGTGATAGGTATAGTGTATTATCAACTAGATTATTATAAATGAGCCATATAATAAGTTTGATGTCGATTATTGAATTTATCTCCATTAAATATAATTGGCCATTTAGGCACCATTAAATATCCAAGTCAATAAAATGCAAGATTAAATTTAGAGGAAAAAGAAGTCACAAAAAGTAAAACAAAATAATGGTGCATTTGGCTATGACTATTGGATTCATGCGCAACAACAAAACCTCATCTTTACTTTCATTAGGTTATAGTTCAATAGTGATTTGTTAGGGTTCAGAGTATTTTGGATGGTCTCAATTTGGTGGTCAAATTAGTTAGAATAGAGTATCTTATATAGGCTTTAGGTGACCACTTAGAGGTAGAAAACACACTAGTGTCATTATTTATAGTTATAGGAATCCATTCTCTAGATCATCTGAGTACTATATATTTTTTACAACAAAGAGGGTCTGTAAATAAAAGTCCAAGTTGTTGTAGATGATTTAGATTCAAAGTCTGATCTAGTCAAGTACCAAGGAGAACTAGACTACCATCTCTTGGGAGTATTAAATGATTTTCAAAAGACTGAGAAAGGAGAATTGAAATTGAAAGATGTTGAAATTTCTAGGACTAATAATTTTATTTATCTAGGTTGATGTTGATGTTGTTTTGATGAAATATAGCATATAATTTTTCAAGACATCTAGGCTATTGTACACATATAAAATTTGATTCATTCAATGTATTATCCTTCCCTAAATATTAAGATATTTATGATAATTATGAGAATTGAAAAACAACACCTACCTAGTACGATTATTTGTCAATTCCCTCTATGTCTTCTTCCTTCTATGTTATGTCTCACTAGTCTCCTCCTTCCAATTCTCTTTTCTTACAAGATAATTATTATAATACCTTAACTTCCCTTACAAGAAAATAAGCGTAGTCCTTTTTGCTTTAATTTTTTTTATTTTTTCCTTTATTTTTGTTATTTTTTAATATATTTTATTCTTTTTTATTTTTTTTATTTTAGTCATTGTCTTTTATTTTTATTATTTTATTGTCCTTTTTCATTTTTTTCTCCTTTGTTTGATTATTTTTAATTTTCATATATTTTAACATAAAATAGAGAAAATCTATAATTTTATTAAATTAATTAACATCCACAAATTTTATAGCAATTTAAATGAAAATTTCATGAATTACCAATAATCCATATTTTTGAAATCTAATTATAGTAATAATATTTCCACTATCTTAAATATTAAAATGTACCAATTCATTAATCTATTAAACCATACTGGAAAACCATAGAAATCAACTTTCCAAAGTAAGTATAAATAAACACACCATGTATAAACCATTTTTAATGCATTCTACCATGTGATAGCTACTATAGTGTGTGCAAGGTTCTCACCAATTTTTTGTCATCCTCTGACACCTCCATCTACATCACCCTCTTTGATGATGCTCTCCTTTTGACATGCTTTTAGGGATGAGTTCTCTTGATTCAACCTCACAACACACATGTAGTTAGATCATATCAACATGATAAATATACAACATAAAATTTAACTAAAATAATTCATCAATATGCTCGTAATGTAAACACATACATTATAACTAACTTACATAAAATCAAAATGTATCATCATGTATCTAAGTAATATTATACTATCCCATAATAGCATATATCTCAAGCTTAGTCAAAAGTATAACTAATATCAAATATGTCAACTATAAATATCCAAAAATAATCAAATGATTTAATTAACAAAGAGTTAGGATGTAACATTCTTCCCCCTAAATCTATTCATCATCTCGGATGACTCTTGTTCAAACATAAGTTCTAAATTAAAAATATTTTTTAACTGAAAATAATATATTATAACAGTATCTAATCAAGCAAACAAATTTGGAAATCTCCTAAAAAATTCATCATAGTCCTTCTAAATTATATGATCTTCAGAGTACTTATCCCATTGGACCTTACACTATGACATCTCTCTATTATGTAAATAAAGTTTGCATGTGTCAATTACCCTGATTGATTTTACTATGACCACCCTGGGATCCATAACCTGGAAAGTATTCTAATCCAACACATACGTAGGATCATCTATATACTTCTTAAGATATGAGACATAGAAGACATTATGTAAAATATCTAGGGTTGGTGGCAATACAAGACTATATGCTACAAGATTGAGCAATTATAACACCTCAAAGGGTCCCACATATCTTGATGAAAATTTTTCTAACTTCCCAAATTTAATTGAGATCTTTTGTGACTTAACCCATAAAAACACTTTATCACCTAATACAAAGTATCTTTTTATCCTCTAGAGATTATCATAATTCTTCTACCTATCATTGGCCAAGACTAACCTCTGCTTGATTAGTCTAACTTGCTCTTCCATCTCTGAGAACATCTCAAGTCTAAAGACTACCTTGTCCTCTAACCTATCCCAACTAATTGGTGTCTTGTACCTTCTCCCATAAAGTGCCTCAAATGGTGCCATATTCAATATAGATTGGTATGAGTTTTTATATGTAAAATAAATAAATCAAGTATAATCTTCCCATTTGTACTATTGATCCATGCAATACATATAAAAAGGTCCTCTAGCAGCTGATTAACTCTCTCCATATATCCATCAGTCTCTGGGTGATATGTTGTATTGAAATTTAAATGCATACCCAAAGCTGAATTTAGAGTTTTCTAAAACCTAAAAATCATCTTCAAATCATGATCTGAGATGATCTTTTCTAGAAAACCATGAAATCTATACACTTCCTTTGCAAACCTCTTTGCAAGGGTAGGTGCATCATCAATCAAATTTCTTGGTATAAAGTAAGCTACCTTGGTTAGTTTGCCAACAACTACCAAGATCATATCATGATTGTTTTGTGACATTGATAAACCTTAGACAAAGTCCATATTGGTCACTTGTCATTTCCATTTCGGTATATCATGTGGATATAACAATATACCCAGATGCACATACTCATATTTCACCTATTGACACTCCAAACAATGTGACACAAAATCCACTACATCGTTCTTGATTCCCTTCCAAAAATACAATAATCTAAGCTTTGTCATGAGCTTGGTTACACTTAGATGTCTCGAATATGGGGCATTTTGTAATTCCTTTAGCATTGTGACCCACATATTCTCTTGAGCTAGCACATATATCCATATTTTATAATGAAAAATACCATCACTCTCAAATTTTAATCCTTTTTACCAATGATTTTGAGCATTTTTAGATAATGCTTTTCTAATTTGATCATAAAATTCATCTCCTCGAGAGAACTAAATACCTTGATCCCTAAAAGCACTTCTGATAGTAGCTATATTTTTTATGTACCTTTTATGACTGAGGGCATTGGATAATCTATTCTCTTGATCTTTGATATAGCTAATGTTAAAATCGTAATCAAATAAAAACTTCAAGCCAACATCTCTGATGAGTATTCAAATTAGGTTGGGTGAAAATTTACTTGAGTTCCAAGTTATCTATTTTGAGATCAAAATGTTTTCCCAATAAATAATGTCCCCATACTTTCAAAGGATGGACAATCACTTCAAGTTCCAAATAATGGGGGGCATGGTTCACCTCATATGGTTTTAGCTTACATGACTCATAAGCCACTACTACACCATCTTGCCTAAGGACTCCTCCTAGTCCATCCCCTAATGTCTCCATGACAACTAAAAATTGACCATTAGGGTTGGTAACTCTCAACACTGGGACTGATGTAAGCCTTCTTTTTAATTCCTAGAAAGCTACTTCACACCTCTCTAACTAAATAAATATATGGTTCTTCTATTGCAAAGAAGTAATTGGATTAGTTATCTTAGAAAAGTTTGGAATGAACTTCCTATCATAGCTTTCTAACCTCATGAATTTTATTACCTCATGCATATTTTATGGTGCCAACCATTCTATAATGGCTCTAAGCTTTCTCAAATCTACCGAGATACCATATACAAAGACAATATGTCCCAAATATTGGACTCCTTTATGGAAAAATGCACACTTAGATAGATTTCCATATAGCTTGTGCTTTTACAACCATCGCAAAACCAATTCTAGTTATTGAAGGTTCTCTTCTTCATTCTTTGAGTAGATAATAATGTCATCCAAAAAAAATAGGACAAAGTGATCAAGGTAATCTTTGAATACATTATTCATGATATTCATGAATGTTTTTAGATCATTAGTTAGTTTACATGATAATATTGTAAACTCATAGTGCCCATACTGAGTTCTAAATGATATTTTTGGAATGTCCTCATCCCAAATCCTCAACTGATAGTATCCCACTCTAAGATTAATCTTAGGAAAAATTGGTACTCCTCACATTTGATCAAAAAGATAATCTATACAGGTTATCAAATTTTTTTTTTATGGTTGCCTTATTTAACATTTTATAAACAATTCAAAGTCAATGGGAACCATCCTTCTTCTTGATAAAGACAACTAGTGCACCTCATGGTGACACACTTGGCTTGATCAACCCTTTAACCAACAATTCCTAAACTTGAACCTTCAATTCAACCAACTCAATGGTTATCATCCTATATGGTACCTTAAACTATGGTTTTGAGCCATTTATGATGTTGATAGAAAAATTAAACTCATGTCTAGGAGGCAAACTTGATAATTCTTTTGGAAACACATCATGAAAATCTCTAAGAAATGGGTAATATTCAATAAATGGTTCCTTAGGTTCCTCCATTTAATTTATATTGATGATAAATGCTTGGAACCTTTTTCCTTGATCCTTATTAAGATATATAGATAAAATATGTCTTAGCTCCAAATCTCTCTTCTCACCTTGAATTTGTGTCTGATTTTCAAAATCATCAAGACACTCAACCTTCTTTAGGTAATATCCAACCTTGGATTTATGTTTTGTAAGCTATTTGACTCCTAAGATCACATCATATGATCATATAAGTGTTATATATAGATCCATGATTGTTATGAATTTGGGCAATCTAATATCTACTTCAACTAAATACTTATCAACCATGACCTTTGAGTTATTTTCATATTGTACTAACCATGCATTTGTCATTACACCATCTCTTCTAATTAACTTGCTAAGCATCCTAAGAGATATAAAATATTATGTGGATCCTATATCTATCAAAATAGAAATTGGATGGTCAAACAAAGTACCTGATAGCTCTATAGGTAATGCCTGATATTTGGTCTATCGATTGTTAACTATTACATGAATCCACTATTGAAATATGCCCTATTGAAGATTAGGATATTTTCCCTTTTACTTATCCTGAGTAAAATCATGAGCATAATGGTATTTTATGAAAATGAAACATCCTCCTTGTGGTCCTTTCCTATCATTCTTTCATTTTCCCTTGAAATTATATGTGGGTCCATTACCTTGTTTCTTATTGCATGAACCATTTTTAAACTTAGAATTCTAACTTTTGAGCTACTTCTTGGAGTCTCCACTCCTATATTTCCAATTCTTCTTATTTAAATTTGACTTAGAATTTCCAAACCTTTTCTTGAGCTTATCCTTGGCCTATGAAATAAACTTCATCTTCTACTCCTACTTGACCACCTTCTCAATGACCTAGTCCATGGTGGAAGGTCCCTGAACATCTACCTCTCCACTGATCTAGGGCCTCAAACCCATGATAAACTTCCTGATCTTAAATAATTCATCTTCTTGATACTGAGTTACATACTTTATTAGTTTAGTGAACTATTCCCATTCCTCATTCACCAACAAATCACCCTACTTTAGATTCTATAAATCTACGAGATTTTGATCAAATTAAATTTGGGGAGCCACCATTATCTAAATAATGCCACAAATTGATCCCAAGTGGTGGTGGTCAAATTAAGATTCATTTACAACTTCTTATTGGCCGATCACATAACTACCTCACCATCCAATTGGTATGCTCCCAAAACTACCTTGATGACCTCAAAATATTTTTGAATTTTGAAACACTTCTCTATCTCCTTCATCTATACCTCAATTCCATCACCTAGAATAGTCCCATTGAACTTAGGTTGATTTACTTTCTTCATGTCTCTAGCCAAATCCATAACTACCTAAGCTATAACATCCTAAGGATTTTCCTACTCAGTGGAATGATCTTCAGGTTCATCTTGATATTCTTCATCTTCATGACCATGAACCACCTAATCTAGATATATAATATGATCTCTGGTCTCATTCATCACTATGATAATCTGGTCCATCTTTGCTGACTACTCAATGGTAAATCAGCTAGGATCAAACAGAGGGTTATTGGTATTAGCATTCAATGGACCCTCTCTAGAAACTATAGATTTCACCATACTTCTTTCTATCAATAGAATTATATGAAAACATTAGTAGACTTATTAGGTCTTATATTTTAAACCATAGTTCTGATACCACATGTAACATCCCCACTAAGATCTACCTAGAAATACATGAATTTTTTTAAATTAAACACATATACCAAAAATAGATCACACCGCAAGAATATAATATAGATCAAATAAAGTACTCAAACCATGATAAGAGCAACAAATCATATTAAATCATTTATCATTTATCTCTAATATCATGAGAGTACATCATAATGCAAATATAGAAAGTAATTATATAAACTCAACCATAGTTGATACAAGTCTATAGTCACTGTTGCCAATGTACAATAACAATATTAGAATAAGTATAATAAAATTTACATATACATGGCTTTCTTAGGTCATAGTTCCCAAACTCAAGTATCTGTGGTAACCTCAAGTGTCGTCTCGATAAGAAGTATTGATATTGGGAGGGAGAGCATCATCTAAGTGATTTTTCACACTAACCATGGACCAATGATCCCCTATACTAATCCCATCAGCAAATGGCCCTCCCTTCATGGATGATTAGATAGTGAAAATACAGTAATCTAGATAGATAATCAAGTACGCATGTGTTGTATGATTTCTAAAACTAAACATACAATGTATCATAGAAAACTCGATCTCTTACAAAATATTACATAAACATGTAAATCATACTCATGAAATGATAATGTCTCACTAAACATACTTTATCCAAAGTTTTAAGAATAGTAAATAAAAGTGATCTATAGATCAATCAAATTCATACACACTACTTGATTAGATTGTCTTCATCTAACATTATGATGCTAGTAAGCCAGTAAAGTCTATCTCACTCTTTACTCAGTATCAACAATATAGATTGGTCAAATATAATTTAACCACAAGATTCATATTATTTACATCCTACTAGAAATCACATCATATAAAACTCTAACCATAAGAATAACCAAAGTATACATTTATTTTATCAAATGTATGAATGAATCTTACGCTAATTTCTATCCCATACTATAAATAATGACTACAGTTCATACCACCTAGGCAAATACATAATTAACTACAAATTCAAATATCACAATTCATTTCCAACCTTACTACACCTTATGATAACCCATATTATCACAGTCTAGTGTTTTTATGTATAACTACTAAGTATTGTATCTAGGCTAATAAGGTAGTCATAAAATCAAGGGAAACATAAACTCGTATACAATAGCTAGAACAACTAAAACTTCATTTTCATGAAACATAGAGTAATCAAAACTAGCATTTGTCATACATTTAGAGGTTTGAATGCATGCATTAGTTGACTTATTTTATGAAACCCCTTAATATAATTTATAATCCACTCAAAGAATAAAACCATAGGAATACACCCCTATATGCATAAATATGCCATTAGTCATATTAACACCTACATATATCAATACTCTCTAAAGAGATTTTTGTGAAGTTATTCAACCATTTAGATATTGAAAAGGTTGATTGTGTTCTAAGTAAGTTCATAAATACTAAAGTTTAAAGTTCCTTGATTTAATCCCACATATCCCAGAATTCATAGTTTATTATTTTATACAGATTCAACTAAAATAGCAATAGAGTAATTCCACTTATTCAAGGTAAAATCAAACTTTTAGTCTTCTAAAGTTCTTTCTTAATTAATATTTTATACTTAAGTCATTCCTATGTAGTCCCTACTATATAATTGATTTATCTCTCAAAATTAAAGATGCTAGAGGATTTTATAATCTCCTTTTTAAATTCACCCAAAATATCACTAAATCATTCCACTAAAGGAAATACCCAACAAAAATGGTATATAGCTCTATGTGTAGTGACCTCTCTATATATGATAGGCTAAGTATATGTATGTATAGTAGTTCACTTTTCTTGAATAAACTAAATATAAATACTAGTGATCCAAATATAGAATTAATCACTATACATTGATGCCTCTATAAGATTATTTGGTTGAGAATTAAAATATAGGGTGAAGCCATTAGAAATTCCCACTAATAAAACAAAATTACAATTTATGACTAAAAATATTTAGTTAACCTACTCTCTATAGTGACGTGTTTGACATTTTAGCTATTATTATTATTTTCATAAGATACGATAACACTTATTTGCAGCAAACAAAGCACTATGCCTTGCTAAATTATCACATTAACTCTATTAATTTGTAATTACCTAGAGCTTATATGATTATAATTGGTGGTTGGAGTTTTAATCATTATTGTCTAGGACTCAGTACATTATATAATCCAATATTACCTAATTTTATATTACAAATATGATATATGATAAGAGTAAATAATGATTAATATAGTTATACTAAATATCAAATTACCATAGAGTATAACCATAAGATTGTAAGATATATGATATTTACAATTACGTAAATGATCATAAATAAGATAGTGATAATTATATAGGATTACTCTTATGATATACACTATAATAATCCAGTATACGTAAATCTTCCACTATACTCAATAATCCTAATGCTCCATATGAGTGATAAGTATAGTGGAGTGTTGACTAAATTATTGTAAATGAGCCATTTAATAATTTTGACATTGATTATTGACTTTATCATCATTAAATATAATTATTCATTTAAGCATCGTTAAATTTCTGAGTCAATAAAATGAAGGGTTAAATTTAAAGGAAAAAGAAGTAGCATAAAATAAAACAAAATAGTGGTAGATTTGTCTATGACTATTGGATTTAGTCAAAACAGTAAAACCTCATCTCTACTTTCATTAGGTTACAATTCAATAGTGATTTGTCAAGTTTTATAGGATTTTGGATGGTCTCAATTTGGTGGTCTAATTAGTTGGAAGAGGGTATATTATGCAGGCAATAGGCAAATACTTAGAGGCAAAAAGCAAACTAGTGTCATTAGTTGTAGTTGTAAGAATCCCTTCTCTAGATCATCTAAGTAATATCTATTTTTTACAACAAATAGGGTTCTATGAACAAAATTCCAAGTTGCTACAAATGATTCAAATTCAAAGTCTGATCCAATCAAGTACCAAGGATAACTACGCTACCATCCCTTGGAAGTTTTAAATTGATTTTGAAAATATTAAGAAAGGAGAATTGAAGTTGAAAGATGCACTAATAATTCAATTAATCTAGGTCAATGTTGATGTTGTTTTGATGAAATCTAGTACATATTTATTCAAGACATCTAGGTTGTTATACACAGAAAATTTAATTCATGCAATATCTTATCCTTTCCCAAATATTAAGATATTCAGCATAATTATGAGAACTGAAAAACAAACCTACTTGGTATGGTTATCTTTCAATTCCCTCTATGTATTCTTCCTTCTATGTTATGCCTCTCTGGTCTCCTACTTCCAATTCTCTTTTTTTCCAAAATACTTGTGTTATTCCCTTTCTTAATTTCCCTTATAAGAAAATAGGCATGGTCCTTTTTGCTTTAAATATTTTTCATTGTTTTGTTTGTTTTTATTGTTTTTAAATAAATTTGATTCTTTTTTATTTTCTTAATTTTAGTCATTATCTTTTCTTTTTATTCTTCTATTGTCCTTTTCCCATTTTTTCTCCTTTCATATGATTATTTATAGTTTTCATATATTTTAACACAAAATAAGTAAAATCCATAATTTTATTAAATTAATTAACATCCACAAATGTTATAGCAATTTAAATGATAATTTCATGAATTACCAATAATCCAAATTTTCAAAATATAATTATACTAATAATATTTCCACTAGATTAAATAATAAAATTTATCAATTCATTAAGCTATTAAACCACACTAGCAAACCATAGAAATTAACTTTCCAAAGTAAATAAAAATAAACACACCATATTCAAACCATTTTTAATGCATTCTTCCATGTGCTAACTAATCTAGTGTGTTCAAAGTTATCACCAGTTCTTTGTCATCCTCTGATGTCTCCATCTACATCACCCTCTTTGATGATGCTATCCCTCTGACACGCTCTGAGGGATGAGTTCTCCTACATCAATCTCACAACACATAAGTAGTTATATCATATCAACATAATAAACATACAACATAAAATATAGCTGAAATAACGCATCAATATACTCGTAATGTAAATGCATACACTATAACTAACTCATAGTAAATCAACATGTACCATCATGTTGTTGGATGGTGGAGCCTGATTTTATTATAATGCAATTTTTTAAAAAAATGTATTGAAAAATATTTTAATTTTGTAATAAATCTCGATAGTTCACTATTAGGTCACAGATCTAACAGTATAAATTATGTTTGTGCATTTTTGCCCTAATAAATAACCCTCCTTTGATATTAGGGCATTATAATCATAGCAGTATGAAGTGTGTGAGTGAAGAGGATTTATAGTGGTTGTATTGGAGGTTTTTCTCTTAATTTGTTAGACTAAATAATAGGGACTGATTGTTTCTGTGTGGACATAGCCCATATTGGGTGAACCACATTAAATCTATAGCTCTATTATGTTATGTTTTATTTTTTTTATATCCATCTTTAATTCATCAATATTGCTTTGTATTCTATATTCCTAACACATGTATCTAAGAAATCTTCTACTATCCTTGTAATAGCATATATCTCAAGCTTAATCAGAAGTATAAACAATATCAAATGTGTCAACTATAAACATCCATGAATAATCAAGTGGTTTTCTTAGCAAGGAATCAGGATGTAACAAAAGATAAAATGGAGATGTTACAATATAGTTATGGGAAAATTCCCCTCTTCTATTATGATGGGAAAGTCCTTTTATTAAAAATAAGAAATTTCTTAAAAGGAGTATTCATAAATATATATTCAACATTGTATTGGAGATGTTGCATGTAACTTTAAAATAAAAATAAAGATAAAAGGGGAAATAAATACAATGTTTAGTATAAATATATATTTTAGATTGTATATGATGGAATGGAATCAAGATAATTGTTGACAAATAACATTTTAATACATTTATTTTTAGAAAAAGAAAAGACATGTGCCATTAAAAAATGAAATTAATAATATCATGAGGAAGAAATTGTCATAACACAAAGTCTAAGAAACTTTCTTGTAATTTCTATATAGATTGAAAATAAATTTTCATTCACAAATTTATTATGTACATACAAAAAATTAGCATAAATAATTATTTACAATCACTTGAATTCATAGAAGGAATGTAACAATTAATAAATTTACTTATGAAGTCATTAAAATTTTATTTTAAAAAATATAAAATATTGCACTTTAAAAAAAATACAAATATAAATATTTTAATAAAATAAACCATAGTTGACCCCACAATTATATGGGTTTTCTAATTGACGAGTCAGAATTTTGAGGGGGTGACTTATAATCATCAAGTAGTATAATAAGTTTCTTATTTTATGCATCCATATTCAATTCAAATTCTTATTATTTATATCACTTTGGTTTCAACATGAGTCTTGGTGAATTATGCATGAGTGGCCCAAGTTCCTTGAAATTTAATATTCTTTTTCAACAATTATATAAATTTAGTCAAACATTTATCTAGTTCATCTATTATATTTTATATCATGTATAATTGATTTATATCATTAATAATGAATAAACTGATCATCCCTTCTTTGAATAATTTAGTAAAATTGTCTTTGATGTTATTTTTAGGCCTCATAACACCTTTATCATCAAAAAATATTCATTAAAGAGATTCAATAATTGAATATACATGAGTCTTCATTATTATTCAAAACATCATATAATGCATTCAAGGAAACATTAAATTTAAATTATTCACTTGATTCCCTTAAACCATTCATATGAATAATTATCCTCTAACTTTCAAAAATCAAAATGTTCACATTTTCCACTAACAACTCATGTAGATCATTTATCATGTTATTTGATACGAATAACTCTTATTCATATACTTAAATATCATCATCTACTAAGTTACAATCGATGGAGATCTTATTATAAACCTTCAATATTTCATCAATTCACTTCAATCCCTAGAGAAATAACTATTCCACCCATACCTTTTATTTTCTAATATTGCTCAATTTATTAGTTGTTTGGATGACATCCTTATCTAAACATGGTATTTATGTAAAATAATGAACCGTAATTATCAGAATATAGATAGGGATAATAATATGATGGATATAATTAAATATCGTTAATTATGTCTTTCAACTAATTTTTATATCTCCATTATCTTGATCACTAAATCCACCACTTCCCTCAAATTATGTATGTCACACTCGTAAATGCATTTCCCCATAAATAGCCTCTATATATTAGAATCTTCTAATGTCATATCTTCCATATTTTTATCCCTAATTTGGATGGCCACTTTAATGAGTTGGAATCCAAAAGCATAAATGACAACTACTAGGTTTTTTTCCCCCTTTTTTAGGTGGCATTGATTACAATAGTGAGAAATGGTATCAAAATAAAGATGTCCTTTAAAACTCTCTTTTATTATTAATTATAATATCCATCCCTCAAAATTTCTATCGCCTCCCACATTAGCAACATGAATTCTAAACTCATAATAACTTCCTATTTGTTGAGGGGGAGGCATGGGAATTTGCATATATGAGAGAGAAGTTTTAGGACAAGCTCAAATATAAGGAAAGGTAGGTGGAGGAGGTGTCAAAGATTATTAGTGAAAAATTGGTGTAGAATAAGTATTTTGGGAGGAAAAAGATATGTGATCTTGATTATGGTTAAATTAAATAAGTTGTTATGTGGTATTATCAATCAAAATTATTGTGTCAAGAGGATAAAGAAACATAAGAGGTGGAGATGTCATAACCACTTGAGTAACAATTAGATGGGAAACTCAGGACTTTCTTTATTTATATTCACCTTATTGGCTTTTCCCATCCCATAATTATTTTCAGGTAACATGTCCTTATTTGGATATGTAACCTCCAAAAAAAAATCTAAATAATTATAAATACTAGTAGCAATAATTGAGGATTTCTTAGAGGTAGGGGTCTACTACCCCAATGATTTGGAAGAATTTCCATGGCCTTTTGTAGTTCCTATAATAACATCTTTGTTGCATTTTATTCTATTTTATATCCATAACCAAGGTTAATTTTAGTGGGCCCTATAATAAAATTAGTGGAGGTCTCGAAGTGAATCTAATTCACAATGGTGGTGAATCAGGTTGGAAGCCAAATCATTGTAAAGGCAAATCGCATGATGTGAGATGGTAAATCATGTAAATCCTGTAATCATTAATGAATGCCAAGAAATAGATGTACGTTGACATAATTATAGGTGAGTAGTTATGCAAGCTAGGTGAAAGCATCTATAAATTAGGTGTACACCTATGCAGGGCCAGATGAACACCTATGTAGATTAGATGTATGCCTATTTTAACCAGATGCACACCTGTGTAAGCTAGATGAATGCCTTTTTAGACTGGATGATTGCTTGGCTAGACCAAGGTGAACACCCTATATAATTAGATGAAAGCATGTGTTGTACCAAATACACACCCATATAGTCTAGATGCATGACTAATTTGGGAAGGTGCACACCATCTCTAGCTAGGCAAACATATATTTGAATTGGGTAGACACCTAGTTGTACCTGGGTGAATATCTATGTGAATTGGGTGGGTGACTATTTTACCCATGTTTACATCCATATAAATTAGATGCATGCTTGCATAAATTGGATGAACATATATTGGAATTGAATAGGCACCTTTTTAGGTTTGGGAAAATGTTTATTTCATTCAGATA
The DNA here is from genome assembly GCA_037957365.1 of Torreya grandis. Lineage (NCBI taxonomy): Eukaryota > Viridiplantae > Streptophyta > Pinopsida > Cupressales > Taxaceae > Torreya > Torreya grandis. Next base: position 3,851,849 of record JARHVA010000162.1, on the reverse strand, counting down.
GATGATTTTTTGGGTTGGTCTAGATGCACATCCTTTCAATTGGACATCTGTATAATCCTAATTGCATGCCTAGAAGGTTGGATGAGAATCTAACAATAGCACCTATACAATAGGTAAATGACTATATGGAAGGTGAATGTCTATGTTGTTTGCATGTGTCAAATAACACATGGCGTACATCTATTGATCATCTACATGAACACAATGTGATCCTCACAAATGTGATGCTAGTGTCTCCATTGAACACCCAAAATATATAAGCATCCACTCATTTTGACCTCTAGGCCTATAAATATAAGAAACACTACTCATTTTGCACATTTTGTCATTTTAGCCTCTACTGTTGAGTTCAAAAAAAATCCTCTTTTCCTCAAGTCCCACTCCTGAGTCTCGACTTCTAAAACCCTTTTTTATTCTATGGCTTCCTTTTCCCAAACCTCTTTTGGTGGTGGCATAAGGGTGATCAAAATCCCCAAACTCATTTTCTATAATTTGGCATGCACTATCATTCAAGGGATTCTGCACCAAATAGACACATACAGTAAGTGGGTTGAGCCTTGTAAGTTCAATGGAATTATCTACATGTCAGAGTATGACAGAGATATTCCTCTCCTAAATGTTATATTGTAAAGCTTTGATTTTTCTTCCTCCACATTTCACATCAACTTGGACTCTTAGAATATTTCATTTGAAATCCATCCATAGGATATTGAAAGGATGATAGGGATACCTTCTAATGATGGGGACCTGGTCACCATAAAGGCCTTGCTCAATGATGATGAAAAAAAGTATTTAGAGTCCCATTACTCACTGTAGGTGGATGGTATGTATTGTTAAATTTATAATTACTAATTTTTTAATAGTTTTACTTCTTTTGTTCTAGAATCTAAAGTAGTAATTTTTTTAATAGATCATTAATGCCATGGTAAAAGAGGACTAAAAATTGAATGTGTTAAAAACCCTTTCTTGTTGGGAATGATTGAACTTTTCTAAGCAAGAATTATTTTGCAAGATAGACCATCTGAGCTTCCATTCTGGGCTCTTGTTTATATTCTTTGTACTTTGGGTGATCAACCATTGAATTAGTGTAGTTTTATTTCAACAGAGTCAAAGATGATTTGAATTATGCTCTACATAATGAACATACTTAGTTTTATTCTTGTAATTATATTATTACAGTGTGCTATTAATCGATTTCATATTTGCAAGCATCCTCTGTTCCTTTTGCCCTCAATCCTAAATTGTTTATCAATACACTCTCCCTAGAATCACAAGAGGTTAGCTTGGGTAGTTGTTTGACTCTTTGAACTATCTATCTATTTCAAATAAATACATAAATATTGATCTACTTCATTTTAGATAAAACATCTTATTCTTGCAAAAAAAATTATATGAAATGATTAATAGAAGAAATGTTATAAGTAAAGGACATCAACCTCCTAAGGCCTTAGTAGAAACAGAGATGGAAGGTGATGAAAATTTGATTCTAAAAATGCCTAAGAAGTAATTTATAAGAAGAAAGTGAATGCAGAGTTTGATTACACCTCTGACACCCACATAACACTCCATACATGTTACTGGTATACCTTCATAAACTATATTTTCTTTTATTGAATACTCTTTTATCATTGTAATATTTTGACTCTATTATTTATATATGTAGTAGAGCCTACATAATTTTTATTACACACACCAACTGGGTCTACCAAAAATTTAAGAGTTCCCTCACAATATAGCAATAATAGCAACAATAATAGTCACAACAATGATAAAAATAGCAAGGTGCAGAAAATAAATATATTTTTTCTTAAATGTTAATATTATATATGATTATTTTAATTGGTCATTTAATTGATTTTAATTCCCATTTGCAGCTCATTCTTATCCAAGAAAAAAGTTTCCACTACCACCACCACCCCATCATGGCCCTTTAACTATTGGTATTAGGAAACGTCTTTTTGTCCCAGCTCAAAGTGGTGTTATGGTTTAGGATCCAATGTTTAAGTTTCCAAACTTTTTAGTTGGTGGTCTTCCCAGTGCAATTGGGACTTCACTACTTCATAATATTGATCTAGATGATGAGTATCTAAGCATTGATAGTGGCATGCCTATGAATTCTTTCAACCCTCATGATATCATACATGGATCTCAGCCCATAGAGCCTTTACAGTGACCTTATCCGCTTGATTCACCACCAAGTAACATTGATGGTAGTCTTGTGCATGAGATTCCTCAAACTGATGACCAACATACTTTTTTCCCATTTCTAATTTATTGGTAGAAAATACTAAAGCTTATGTTCTTGAATTTATTCTTCCAAACCTTGATGAATTAAAAACATGGGAGCATCGGGAAAAAGTATTAATTTAGGAAATAAATGCTCATTTCTACAACCACAGTCAACAATATCAATTGTATATAATGGTGGAGCATGAGCCAATAAAAATTGATATTTTATTCAACCAAGCAGTTTCAAGAAGTTTTTTTGTCAATAATAGTTTTAATGATGATGTTCTTGATATTATGTTAAAAAGGCTTGAGAACTTGAATGTAGAATCCCAAGCATACTATAATAAATGGGCACAGAACAAAATCCTGGTGGATCTTGTGAATGCAGAAAAAGAAAAAAATTGGTGAGTTTGTTATGGTTTTTTAAAATTCAAATTTATTTTAAAATATTTAACTAATTAATTATTTTCTAGATCATTTTTAGTCAAAATATATAAATCTAAAGAACCGAGTTGTTGTCCTTGACATGAATCTAAAGAAAGCACATAAAAGTATTTATGCTACAATTTCTTTCAAGGAAAAACTTGTATTATTGAATAAGAAAAATAATACATTGAGGAAAATAATTTGAGAAAATGACTTGAATCCTGATGTTTTGTTTAAAATTAAAGTTGAACCAGACCCACCATTAGTTTTAGTGGGAGATGTTGCTAAAGAATAAATTAATCTTGTCAATATTCATTCTGCAGTGAAAGATCTCCAAGATTCTAGGATATCGATCCACATAGAGACCACTACCAGTACCAACAAACAAGCAGTTGAAGTACAAAATGATCCACAGTGATTTAGAATACTATCAGTTTAAATTTGTTTTATAATTTCCATATTATCTTTTATTTAATGAAAAGTGAGGTTGGAGCTCAAAGCCTTGATTTGTATTATGTTGTTTTGTAACTATTGGAAAATTATGTTTTATAATATTAGAATATATTGTAAATATGGATTCGTTGCTCATATTTTTGTGATAATATGCTGCACCATTTACTACTTTAATTTATAGTGAATTTGGTATGAAATCTACTAAAATATTGTTAACAATTTCATTTGAATAAATAATGTATTTTATTTAGAATACTATCAGTTTAAATTTGTTTTATAATTTCCATATTGTCTATTATTTAATGAAAAGCGAGGTTGGAGCTCAAAGCCTTGAGTTGTATTATGCCCATGTTTTATAACTATTGGAAACTTATGTTTTATAATGGATTCATTGATCACATTTTTGTGATAATATGTTGCAATGTTTACTGCTTTAATTTATAGTAAATTTGGTATGAAATCTACTAAAGTATTGTTTGAAATTTTATTTGAATAAACAATGTATAATTTATTCAAGAAATATCAAACAATCAAAAAAATAGAATTTTGAACATGTACTATTTTTTTACAACTTGAAATATTAAAAAATACTAAAGAATACTATTGCAGAATACTAAAGATATTTCAATCAGGTATATCAAATAACCCTTTGGTAAACCATACTTCATTTCTAACATTTTTATGGCATGTCTCATTAGCATTTATAGTTTCACTTGTAGTTGTAGTTGTAACACCTCTTCTTTCAATTAGATTGATCCAAATTAAAATTTATTTATCATATGGAAACATATCCACTTCATAACCTAAAACATACAACCTTAAACATTTCTCAATATTTTTATCCAATTTATTTTGAAGCCTTGATCTGATAAAAGATAATGCACTAAATACCCTTTCATCTTCCACAGACCCCAAAATCATTATTTGACACAATTCATATAAACAAAAATATTCGCTAATTTCTTCTTATAAAACACTACTCTGACATAGTTTCTTCCATACCCTAGTAATAGAACCTATTTATATTGGTTCAGTTAACAACTGACATTATTCAACCATTGTAAATCCACAAATCTTTGACTAGTCTTTCAATAATTTTTTTTAAAAAATACCCTTAACTGCCTCTCCATTGATTTCCACATACTTGTTGAATTGTTGTATTAGAGTACCCATGTATTTGATGAATAATTTACTTGTTTTTTATTCAGCATCACTGCTCCAAAATGTAGGATTCATCATTCCCATGGCTTCAAGCAAGTCATCTCTTTGAAAACAATCTCAAATTTCAGCAGACAAGTATTTTGAAATGTCTCTCAATTTCATTCACGTATCACATATGACATTATCATATAGAACCCTTGTTACAGGTACTTCTTTAAATTTTGATCCAACTAAATTTGATCATCTTTGGAAAGTGTGTAATGGTATCTCCTTTTCATTAATAAAAATACAAAGATGATCATCAATATTTAATTTCAAATAGTTTTGAGGGTCCTTTAGATTTGTTAAAGTTTCCCAACTCTCAAAAATTGGTCCCTTAAAAATTTCATTTGAGTAGTATAATATATCAAGTGATAAACAAACATGTTTCCTCAACTTTATAAAGTTCATAATATATATTGATCTCTCTTTTGCATGTTTTGTCAAACAATGTATTTCCCTCAACATGGGTAGAATACCACATAATGTTAGAAAAGTTTTAAAATCTATCAAGCAGTTCAATAAATCTCTTGCCTTATCAACCTTCATCCTATACTTAAACATAAATCTAGCCAAGGATTGATATTCTTCAAATATTTTGTATGCAAGTTCATACATTGAAATCCATCTAGTATCTACATATTTTAATAGTGTTTTTCCATTAGTCACTCCAATTGCAAATTTCTAAAACTCTAAAAACCTTTTTGGACTGCATGACATGTACATGTGCAAATCATGGATTAGCTCCTCCATTTTTGTGACAATTTTCAATGTGCTCATAATTTTGTAAGTAAGATTCATTTTATGTGTCATGCAATAGATTGGAGTCATATATGGGGTAACTGATATTTTTAGGTTAATACACAACCCTATTTTATTCCTCTGCATTACTAATGCACCATCCTCACCAACAAAGACCAACTTAGTACCTATGTCATCCACCATCCACAAGACTAAATGGGTGTTGATAGATTGTGGATGACCACCTATATTATTAAAAAAAAGTTGCCTACCTTTTTGTAAACTATTGATTCTTAAATCCCTCATTCGAATTGAAAGACTCTTAAAGTCACCCAATAGTATGTGGCAAAATCCCCGAGATTAGCTTTTGAGGTACTGGCAAATTATAGTTATATAAGGAAATTTATATTCATATATAGGTGAACATGTCCTCCAAAAGAAATTTAACCCCAAAATTTTATGTGATAATGACATGTCAGCCACTCCACTAAAATTTCCAAATGCTGAATTTAAAAAATGGAATATTCATAGATTAATGAATATTCACCACTAAGAAAAACCCTGTCCATAACATTTTTCTATCAATAAACACCTTATAGTTTAAACATCAAGAGAAGTGACTTTAAGAATTTTTGAATTAGTCATTGGAAAAAGATCAATATTATTCTATAAATAGACTAGAGCTTGGAAGTTATTTTCATCATAAATCACACCCTTTTAAATATTAGAAAAATAATATTTGACAATTGTATCAAGAGTCATTTGGTTGTAGTCCTTAAGCTAAATGCCATCATCATTTTGATAATTTATCTAATAGTCTTCATAAAATGTAACATCTAGTGCAAAAGACATAGTATCCCTTCAATATTATTCTTACTATCAAAGGTGATTTTTTTTCATGCAAGTGCGTGGTAAATATAGACATGTTCTTTTCAATCTCCTTTACATATGTAAATGTTTTACATGTGTAATGGATAATAGTAATAGGAAATACAATTATGGTCTTGTGATTTTTAAGATAAAAATCCATGTACCTCTACCAATTTCCTAAAAATAAATTCATGTACCTCTAATAATTTCCTAACAATCTCTATGAGTAGTAAATTATCATTGGCATAGTGAGGTAAGCGATAAGGGTGACCATCAAAACCAATAACTCCCATATATTTAAATTTTTGAAATCAAATGAATCAACTCCCATATTTTCTCACTTCATTGTCTCCTTCCTCTAAAATTCTCTTGGAAAAGTCACTTTCCAAAAATCTAATAATGAAGAAGGAGAAAGTGTCATTGATGTACCTCAAGTGTTAGAGGATTTAATGTTTGAAGGTATAATTTATATACTTTTTTCACTATAATTTATGTTCCCCAATTTATTTATCCTAATAAAGAGTCTCCTAAAATTGATAGCATATACCATGTATGAGGTCATGGAAAATTACCCTATTATATTTAGCTCACACAATTTCCTATTAATAGTGTCACTAATGATAATGGCCTAGTCAATAAAATGTTTACAAATTTAAATTATGTTTATCATTTGAAACATCCATATGTGAAACTCATTTGTCAATTGATTTCCCACCACTCAATTTAAAAATGTGATCATGTCAGATAATTCCTCATTGAATTTTAACCCAAATAGTTTTTTGGGAATTTTCTTAATTCCTTTTTTTTGGACTTCAACCAGCTCCCATTGATGAGGGTGAATCACTTATCATTATTTTCCATCAAGTAATCTCTTCCTATATCAACAAAATGTTTTTTATACTCATCATGTGAATTGATTATAAATAATTCGTCAATGAATTGAAAACTCAAATGAGAAACATCTTCATAATCTAAACCATGCACTTCACACATCTCATGAACATAATGCTAAGCATAGAGGAAATATGATCTATGCACTAGGTAAATACTAGGAAGGATACTACTTATGGGATAACATTTTTATATATCCTTTATATCATGGAAGAATGGTTAGAGGCATTATTCCTCACATGAAATTTGACCAAATATATATGACCCATATTGATTTCAAAGATATTGGTGATTTATTTTTCATGGCTTGAGAGAAGATCCACGTCTTTATATTTATACCTCATTTTTATATAATTGGTTATGGTAGATAGAGGGAGCAACAAAACATGGGTTTTTTTATAAAGGATTTGGGGAGAATAGCATGTGGTTAAAATAATTATAAAACAAATAGATAATAAAAACTCATAATTTTTTATTGAAAAACATTTACTTTTACCTCTTTGGTCTTGGAAAGAAACACAAGTGTCACAGAGAAGTAGAAAATCTAGAATCATTCACCCTATAAAATCTAAGAATTCATGTACATAAAAACTTAATATTAACACAAAGATATCAACTATGAAATTTTGACCTTGAATGAGTTAGAAACTAAGGTGATACAAGATGGGGGAAAATCTTGTGAATAACCCTTTAATGGAGAAAACCGTAAGTATTGAATAAAAAACATTGATACCACCACACAATAAAAAATTTATCCTTTGAACCACTTCAAAACTATGTGTGGAAATGGAGAGTAAAAATACACAAATAATCCTTTCAAGTAGTTGATAAAACCTAGAAAAAAATCTTCAATGTTCAATTAATAAATTTTCTAATGATCAAATAATTATTAGAAACTACTTTAGAATAATGGTATGAGGAATGACAAACAAGGAGTTTGTCTTGATAAAAAACTGTTAAAATGTCCACTTAAGACCAATATCACACCTTTAAATAGATATGATTTGGTAAATGGGGGAATAGAGGATGATAAAGTTAGAGCAAAGGGTGAGAGTGATGAATAATTAAGATTAAAATGATATGGAGGAGGACCATATAAATAGGCTTGAAAAGTGGTGTGATGTTGAATGTTCACCATTAATGATGTGGCATGCACCATAAATAAATGAATACAATTTTTAATAATAATTTTCATGGATATTTGTCTCTTTTTACTCTATATACAATGTCTTTGAATGCCGGTTTCCCCACTTTCTTTTTATTACTTAGTGTAATAAAAAAAATCAGTGTTATCCAACACACTTTAAAAGGAGTCCATTTATATCAAGGTTCACAAATTCCATTTCTATTTTCTTAAAAAAATTCAATAAAATCAAAGTTTGGTTACATGTTGGATCAAGATTCAATGTGTAATCAAAGCTCAAAAGTTATAACCTAGGCTTCAATTCATACAATAAATCAAGGAAAATGAGGTTTAATTACAAGTTGGATTAGTGAGAACATTTATAATCAAAATCTGAAATATCTAATTCATTTTGAAGAAATCAATAAAATCATGATTTTTTTACAAGTTGTCTTATTGAGCCAAAATGTAAACAAATCCCAAAAAATCCAATAGGAAAATGCAATTTTGAGCAATCAGGAAAATGAAGACAAACTTATATTTTTAAAGTTTGTAGAAAGTTTTCCATTTATTTGAGATAAAACATAATATTAAGTGTGATTGGGATAATATGTATTGATGGGATTTGATTACATGTAAAACACACACAAAAATTGTGTTCTTCCTGATTCTAATATAAATAAATAAAAATGATGCAAAAGCATGGGGAAAAGTCCTAACATCACCATCTGATGTTGAACCCAATTGGCCACAAGGACTTGCTAGTTTTGATCTTCAAAATTCAATCTCTAGTTCAATATTTCAATTCCTTGGGATATTAATAGGAACTTGTTCCTTGTAATATTCAAGGCATTTCTAGATAGATTTAACTTCTTCTCTATGACTCACAACTCATTACCTACCTCATACAAGTTTTCCCCTTCTTTGAGTCCTTCATATGCATTCACTAGGTAAGATATCTTTGGTCTCAAATATAAATATTTGATATAGGTATTAAGAGGTAAATATATTTCCATAAATATTATAGGAATATATTTTTATACCTATTTGAATCCCTTAAAAGTCATCAGACTGACCGCATCCCTCACCAATCCTTTACACAAGTTTCACAATGTCTAGACAAGGCTAAGAGCCTTCTTTAAGAAATTTCTCTTTATTTCATCATTCCAGGCACTTTTCCCAAGTTTTAATCACTTTTATAGTCTTAATCTATCCCCTTTGATATATGTGCAAAGGTTCATGACTTAACTCTTTCCCTAATTAGCACTTCCTTTAGAAACTACCTCTCTTTTAGGCCTACTTATCCCTCTTTTCTTGACACAGCTCTAAAATCCATACAATCCATACCCTCTCAAGACTAAACCAATTTATTCTCTCTATAAATGATAAAACAAGTCATATTAAAAAATTATAGGATTTTTCCACTGTTGGGTCTCTCAAAATCCTAATCTAGGGTTTGTCTAGTCTTGCACAGACTCATAGGCCTATAAAATGAGACAATTGGAGTTAAAAAACATTTTAAAATCTCAAATTTCTTTCAAAATTTCTTTCTTGACCTCTTAAAACTCTTAAAATAGTTTTTAAGACTAGTTCAATACCTTAATGGCTTAGAATCAACAAGATTCAGTCACATTTGCACTATTTTAATGATTGTGCATGATTTTCCATAGACTATTCCCCTTTATTAATTTATAAACAATACCTAGTTAATTACAAATGATTCATACATTTTTTACAATATAAAACTCACTTTAAACCATCTCCATCCTCTTTTCAATAATCATTCTCACTCCCTTTGTCCACAGACTGTGAAACAGGGGCATGGCTAAGTATGATAATATTAAGTTTAATCACTAGATTTTCCTCCAAAGTGATCTCAAATATTTAAGGGACTCACCAAAATTTTATTCTCCTTGTTATATATAAATTATCATCCAAACAACCTTCATTATTCCTTTCAAAACGTTACTTCATTCCTTCATTCCCTACATACAGGGTTTCTTGACTATGGGACAGGGGTTTTAGAGTATCTATAGGGTTCAAACAAGATATGAATCATTATTAACTATCCTCAATGTTTTATATCCTCTATATACTATTAAATCCTCCTTATCACTCACATTATACTATACCAATAAACAACAAATTGATCTCAAACAAAAACTCTCACTTATTGACACAAGACAATACAAAGGTTCCAACTTGGAAAACAAGGTATTAAGTACCAGATTGATAGAGCATTCAAAATTATGTTATATGTTCCTTATTATTGTCATATTAATACTCCTCTATACTCCTTTTCAAGGTTAATACATTACTCAAGAACTTGGAACACTTAATGTTTATTAACAAACCTCATTTGTTAACTCTACCACCAAGTAAGAAAATGCATAGGTTCTTCCAAACTGAATGTTTCTCAATAATTACACCCTCTCAAAATATTTTGAATAACAACATAAAGGTTTTTAAGGATAAATCATAGACTTAGGTAATAATCAAACCTTACTCTTTTGTCCACCATCTCTAAATACAATTGAGTTTTCTTTTCAAAACATTGTCAACCTTTAACCAAACTTCTACCCTGTAAAAACACATAAACCTATATTTTGGGTTATGGATGATTCAATACAATGCATTATTATTCATAAGTAAATCCAAACTAGAGAGATAAACTAAACTCAAAACAACTTCTTTATTCATATGATTCATTCTTCAAATTACGTGGGCAACCCATACATGGGCTTTAATAACTTTTCTTTGAGAGGATTCTTTTAGTCCTACATGGCTCCCTTGCTATCTTTCTTGGAGAATATCTCTCACATATCCTATTCCAACCCTTTTCCTACAATGAATTATCTTTCCATTTTAACGTATCTTTTTTTGGAAGTTACATCCAACCACCCTAACATAACTAACTCAATATATGATCTTGGAGTACATGACTAGACCATGACTTTTAATGGGATGTCCTAGGCTCATGTGTATTTAAAACACCATTTTTAAATATCCTTATGCTTTATACATCAACATATTATCACCTAACCACCTTAAACATACAAATGACCCTCTTAGACCCTTATCAATATTTTAATTTTCAAATTCCCTATTTTGGAGGGAAAACACCTAGAACCTTTTTGACACAACCCTGTGATTACAAATGGATTCCAAATGACATAAAAAACATGTAATGAACATTAAAAGGTATATTGACTCACATTAAATTCAAAATTGACCCACTTTTGACCTTTAATGACTAAAACATAAAATTGGCTTCTTTTTGCTTGATGTTTCTACATCATACTCCCAAGTAGGGAGAAAACTTGAGCCTCCAAATTTATTCCTTGCTTTCCAATTCCACATCCAAGGGTATTTTATGTTCACTTGCATGTTATTCCTTCTTTATTTATCCTTATAAATGTTTTACCAAATGATCTATAGAGAGAATGTTGTCACAATCACAAATGCAAGCTTTAATCTCAAGAAAATCATAGTAATGGCTATTTTAAAAGTAGTGCACAAAGCTTTTCCAAAATAATATTAAAAATGCTCAGAATAGTAAAAAAGAGGTGGTACTCTCATTACATGCTCCTTAATTCAAAAAATAAGGTACAAGTAGAGTTGTTGAATAACCTCAAGTACATAGACTAAACCCTAAACCTAACCCTAATGTGTGTCACATGTCATAAGGTCAAAAACTAGTTGTTATAACTAATGCACACATATAAATTTGTAAATTAAATATTAATTTACAAGTGGGAAGAGGAGGGAAAAGACCACACAAATATGAAATTTATCATGGGTGAGAGTATTAAATAAATAAATATTCTCACTCTAACACCCTCCCCTTCATCATAACTTAGGTGGGGTCATGAAAAGTCAAACACAACACCAAGAAGTAGAAGAAAAACCAGTGGGACAAAACTTCCACTTCAAGAACTCAGACACAAGAAGATTTTCCTAAACAACCTAAGTAATATGCATCATGTGGGATCCAACCAATAATCCTAATAGATGCCCATGTATAAATGCATACTTCCTAAAAAAAAGTAGAGAAGAAGACTAGAATGCTTGAAGTAAATATGTAGCTACAAGAGACCAAACCCCAAGAAGTGAGCGCAAGTGAAGGAACTTGGCTTCAGTGAAGGGATTGGTAAAAATATCTTTAACTTGATTATAAGTGTTGATGTACTATAGATCAATGATATCTTCATGAATCAACTTCTGAATGAAATGCATATAGATCTCGATATGCTTTGTCCACTGATGATGAAATGGATTCCTAGTTAAGGAGATTGTGCTTTGGTTATCACAATAAATTACTATAGGCTTCTTGAATTAGATACCAAACTCTTTCAAAATTCCTTGCAACCAAATGGCTTCAATGATAACATTTACTGCTCCCCTATATTTGGCCTTCATAAATGATAAAACAATAACTAACTGCTTCTTGCTTGACCAAGAAATTAGACTAGAACCAAGTGAGAAGTTGTACCTTGATGTATACTTACAATGCCCAAAATCACCAACCTAGTATGTATCTGTGTATCCTATCAAGTCAATCTCTGCCCTACCTAAGTAGTGAATACCATCAGTGTAAGTACCTTGAACATAGTGAAGAATCCACTTCATCGATTTCCAGTGCAACTCATAAGGTTCCTATAAAAATCAAGAGATAATACCAACTTCATAGCATAAATATGGTCTAGTGTGAGTCAAGTAGATTAGGCTACCAACAATTTGGTGATAAAGGGTTGCATCAACTAAAGGAGTAGATCAATTGGCTACAAGCTTAACACCAGAAAGAAAGGGGGTAGTAGAAGGCTTATAATCAGACATGCTAAACCTAGCAAGCAAATCAAGGGCATATTTGGGTTGTGAAAGGATAATTCTTGAGTCAGTTTGATAGATCTAAATAACAAGTAAATAATGGAGAAAACCCAAGTTAGCTATGGAGAACCTATTAGATAAAGTAGTCTTAACATAATCGATAATGGATGAAGAACTACTTGTGAGAAACAAGTCATCAACGTACAACACAAGGATGAGTAAAAACTCATTTTGATAAAAAAAAATATAAATGTTAGGACTAGAGTGACACCTAGTGAAAATAGCATAGAGGAAGAAGGAATCCATTTATCATACCATGCTTGAGGGGTTTGTTTAAGTCCATAGATAGACTTTCTAAGTCTATAGACCAAGGATGGATCTTGGACAAAAATAGGAAGCTATTCCATATAAATTTCTTCCTCTATTTCACCATGAAGGAAGGCACTCTTGATGGACATCCCATCTATTCACAACAATGATGGATAAGGCTAGTTGAATATAAGTCATCTTGGCAACGGGAGCAAAGGTTTCAGAATAGTCTATACCAAGAATCTGGGAGAAACCCTTAGCCACAAGTCAAGCTTTATACTTATCAACATTTTTGGTAGTGCCATATTTAGTTCAATATATCCATCTACACCAAACCATTTTCCTCTTTTGGGGTTGATGGGTAAGATCCTTGGTATGATTCTTAATTAAGGAAGAATACTCTTCTTCCATGGTAGAATCCCACTCAGCTATGCCACTAGCATCCTAAAAGGTTTGAGGATCAAAGGTATAAGTAAGAAAGTAAAGGGTCCCATCAAACTTTGATCGAGTTCACCTCTTATCCAAAGGATCCCCAACTAAATCACCTACACTCTTAAGGTTACTTCTAGCCCAGTGAGGACCAGAAGGGGGTGGAGGGATAGGTTCAAAATCTTCTAAAACTTCACTTGGGTGGAAAGGGACATAGTCCTCATCATCACAACTACTAGGATCATAATTAGAATCAGAAGAGGAAGAAGAAGGATCAGGATCAAGATCATCAAGATCACTGGAAGAGGTTGACTCACTGTCAGAACCATTAGAAGGCAGATTTTCATCTGTAGGTCAAGAAGTGGAAGAGAGAGGAGCCTCTTGAAACTTCACACTTATTTTAATATATAACTCATGAGTGGATGGATCAAGGAGCCTATATCCCTTAATAACATTTAAATATCCAATGAAAATACAAGGCTTTGATTAATGTTGAAGGGCCTTGAGTTTTTCCTTAGGAATGTGAGACATTGTAGTGGAATCAAAGATACAGAAGTGTTCAACATCGAGTTTCCTACTATGCTAGGATTCACAGGGGGTTATTACTTTTACTACCTTACGAGGAATCTTGTTTTGGATGTATCAAGCATAATTGATGGCCTTATCCCAATACTATTGTGAAAGAGATTTTGATTGAAGCATATAATTTCCATCTCCTTAAGATTTTACATCTTCCTTTCTACAACTCTATTTTGTGAAGGGCTATAGGTAGTTGTCCTCTGCAAGTAAATTCCTTCAAAGGTGAAAATTTTCTCAAACTAATTGCTAACATACTCCCCCCCCCCATTATCATTTTGAAGAAATTTAATGGATTGTTCACTGTGTTTCTCAATAAGGGATTTGAAATCTTTAAACTGATCAAAGACTTCAAACTTCTATTTAAGGAAGTATACCCAAGTGTAACGTGAATAGTCATCAATGAAGGTAACAAAGTAGTGAGATTTGGTAAAAGAAAACATGGGAAGAGATCCTAAGATATCATTGTGCACTAATTCCAAGACATGGGAAGTTTTTCAAGTTTTTCTTTTGCAAAATTTCTCCTTAGGATGTTTATTAAGAGCATAGTCCTCACACATACCTTTGGAAAAATTAACTTGAAGCAATCCATTGACCATCTCATGTTGGGTCAATTACTGTAGGTAATGGTAGTTAAAATGGCCAAACCATTCATACCAAATCTTGATAACCTCATCAACATGGGTCAGCAAATTGGTAGGAAAAGAAATGTCAAGAGCAAAGTGGGAAAAGGTATACAACCGATATTGGTGGTCCATTTTTCCAACTACTGCAATAGTCTTACTTTTGAGCTCTTTGATTTCAACTGAATTGGGACCAAATTTCAAAGTCATCCCCTATCTTATATAGGTGATTTGATAAGCTAAAAATAGGTTGGCAAAAAGGTCAAGAACACTTAAGACATGGTTAAAGGTTCCACCTTATAATTCCATTGTACCTTGGCCAATTATTTTGACAAAAGTGTCATCACCTAAGGATATTTGAGACATTGTCCATAGTTCCAAGTCAACAATCTTGACTTGATAGGAACCCATGTGTTGTGAAGCGCCAGAATCAATTATCCATTAAGTTGGAGATTTCATGGTTGCTACTAAGGCCTTGCCATTTTATTCTTAGATATGGGTTTCAAACTAAAAGACTCAGATTTGGGAGCACTAAAATTAATCGATTTAGAGACACTAATTTATTCTTCTCAAGAAGACTAGTCAAAATGTCCAATTGCTTTCTCATGCATTGGTGTTCCTTGTGACTGAGTTTCTTATAGTAGGAACACTTGCTCTTCTCCATCTTGGGTTTAGTCTCAAAATAAGTTGAAGAGGATTTGGAAGCATTTTCTATAGGTTTATCTTATATAGTCTTCAATTTTTCTTTTGTATATTTCTTTTTTTTTCTTAGTACTAGAAGAGGCAACTAAGGTAGTAGGTTTAGACTTAAGGTCACCCATTTGAATCAATTTGTCCTACTCATGAATAAGATGGGAAAAAATTCATTGAACATGGACATAGTCCAACTGGCACCTAAGGCACTTGTAGTGGCATGAAATGTAGAAATAAAGACAGAAAATTTAGGTCCAAGCTTAGACAAGATAGATAAAATAAGCTAACTATCTTTATTTATTATTTTACATTCTTTAAGCAATAATATAGTGGAAGTTAATTTATTTAAGAAACCTTGTAAGTTATCAAAATTACTAGGATTCAACCCTAAAGTTCATTTTCCAACTCATGATCCCTCATTTCATCTTATTTACCAAAGAGTTTATCAAGAGTCTTCCACACCTCATCAGGCTTAGTGGCAGACTCAATATGAAAGAGGAGGTTAGATGAGATAGAATCACATAGAAAACCTAAAGCTTCATCATTTTTATTTAACCATTTACATTTTTTTGGTTCATCATTAGGTTCCTTTTCTAGCCCATGGACAATATGATAAAATCCCTTACCCCTTAACTTATTATTATCTTAGGTTTCCATTCATAAAATTTAAATGGAGTAAGAATCATTGAAGCATCCATAATGAACAAGAAAATGAAAAATAAGGAATGAAGAAAATAAACAACATCTAGAATGCACACTTACCTAAGATTAGATCACCCCCATTGCTTTGGCACTCTATATTTAGTGTGTTAATTACAATTAGGTGCATTGGTGTGAAATGGTTGACCACTCACCTTATAATCTATGGAGACCACAATATTGTTTCAACACCTAAAATACACCGTTATAACACAAAAGGTAAATGAAAAATAGAAAGGTAAAATGTAAGTCCTAAGCTATGTGAGAAAAAATGTCTCACGTCGTAAGGTGGCACTTTATAAGATGTGTGATTTAAAAAAAAATAACTTTACCAAAGCATAGAGAATCTAAAAACATTCACTTTTGCTCAAAATGGTACTCAAATCCGAGCTAAGGAGCAAACTTTATTGCAAATATGTGATTCCTATAAAAGGCCTATTTTAATTAAAATCCACCTAATAACTTTTAAAAATACCACTTAGCCTATGTACCTATCCTTGAAGGTACTCAAAAGACTCGACACAGAGTGTAGAATCTTGAGGTTTGTTTTTTTTAAGAGGGGAAAATCCTTTCACTAGTCTCAGGCCTCAAATTTGTCTCTGAAGGTGATAGGAGAAGCTTTTTTTAAAAAAAATCAAATGCCCTTTTATAAAAAATTTAATTGTTGAAATAAAAAACTAGATTTATATTTTAATAAAGATAAATATGGATGATAAATTTATAAAAGGAATAAAAAAATAAAAAATACAAGTAAAACAAGGTTTTTACCAAGGCATGGGCCCCCTCACACACCAAATGCCTAGCTAGGGAAACCAAGGCAACAACGTTGAAGGAAAGGAGAGGTAAAGGAATGCAACCCCCTCACAAGCTATCCCAACACTAGAAACAAGGAAGGTTAGAATGGTGTCCCAACAAGTAGTAGAGGAACCAAAAAAAACCACCTTTAATCTACACACAGGTCAAAGAAGATTTGACAGATGAATCAAGTTTTTTTTTTTTTTTTTAAATATTTGTAGGGCTGATCCAAGTAAAAAAAATCAATTTGATATGCTAGAGATTTGTAATTTTTTCTATTTAGATCTAAATGCAAACAAAAATTAAAAAAACCTTTTAGATTTAATCTATGTATGCTAAAATTTGTTCTAGAAACAAAAAGAAATCATATGTAAATATTTTCCAGATTTAATATGAGGAAAAAAATAGAAATTTTTTTTCTAAAAACAATAAAAAATCATTTTTGTTAAAAAATAACACAACCAAAGTCTGTATGTAGACAAAAAATGAAATAAATGGAGAGAAAGGGTTAGAATCAATAAGATTTTTGGATGTGAGAAGTAGAAATAGAAGTTCCATGAAGGGTTCTAGTCAGAGCCATGAATATATTGAAAAATCCTTCAAATCTTGCACACAATAAAAACAAAACATCTACCTTTCTCCATTTTAGATCTACATAATAAAATGAATAAAATCTAAAAATAACATATATAAAAAAATAACCAAGTGAAAGAGATATTTCTGCAAGAAATGGAAAGAATGACACCCTCTTCAAACCCCAAGCTCTGATACCATAAAGGTGTTTCCAAACTATCTATAGAGAGAATGTTGTCACAATCACAAATGTAAGATTGAATCTCAATAAAATCATATTAATGGTTATTTTGAAAGTAGTGCACAAAGATTTTCCAGAATAATATTGTAAATGCTCAGAATAATGAAAAAGAGGCAATGCTCTCATTGCATGCTCCTTAATTCAAAAAATAAGTTACAAATCCATAGACCAAATCCTAAACCTAACCCTAATGTGTGCCACATGTCATAAGGCCAAAAACTAGTCGTTATAACTAATGCACACATACAAATTTATAAATTAAATATTAATTTACAAGTGGGAAGAGGAGGGACAGGACCACACAAAGTGAGATGGAATTTATCATGGGTGAAATTATTAAATAAATAAATATTCTCACTCTAACACCTTCTTTCTTGACAAACATTTGCCTATCCTCTTCTTGGCTTTGTCTAGCCTTCTTGTTCATGCATCTTCCAACTCTATAAAGTGTTCCAACTATTGTAGCTTTGTATTTTTTGCATTTACCACCTCTTCCATGTGCATTTGTCCTTTATCATACTCAATTAAAACCATTTAGTGTTCATTCTTCATCCTCATGTTTGTTTTATATCTTGCTTCCTCATGAATCTTGCTTGATTCTTGCTTCTTCAGTGGTGTTTGCTTCTTAATCATACTGTCACCTTCTTTTTTAGGCTCTAACAGCCTCTCCTGAATGTCAATCTCTATCCTTTTTTCATATGTATTCTACTTTTCTACCTCTTCTTCTAACTTTTTCATATTTTGATGCTCATTCATCTCATCTTGCTCATTATACAAGAGCATTTTTTTTTTGTTTTCATCCTCATCATAGTACAATATTATTTATCCTCTTTTTGGCTTCCCATATCCATGTTTATCCAATATAAACTCAGATTTATCTTGAACCATTGTATAACTCACCTTGTGTACTTGTGCATGCTCTTTTTTCTTGCTAACTCACTTATTTTCAGCCCTTAGATGGGATGAAAACTTCTTCCAACATCCTCATCTCTTCTTGCAACTTTAGTGCATCCATCTCTTCACAATCCTTATCAAACCTTGGTCTACATTATTCTTCATTGTCATGGGAAAATTTTTATTTATATTCTCCTTAGACTCCTTCATTTGTGAGAGTTTTACCAATCTCCTCATTCTACATATCATTCTTCTCAAGAACTCTTTGAGGTGCTTCTACCTCATCTTTCCATGCTACACACCCATTCATCAGGGCAATTGTTTCCATATACAAAATGTCTTCATCATTGGGATAAAATTCACATGCATAATCATATACAACATTATAAATTAAATCTAACAAACACTTATCTTATATTATGCATTCATCTTCTTGTATACATGGTTGTACCTTCATCTCATTAGCTTGATTTGATTGCATTATCTCTTTAGCTTGCTTTGTGGGCTTTCCATCTTATTCAATCTTCATGCTTGCTTGGACTCAACTAGCACATCATCCTTTTCTTCTTCACATATGCAATCAAAATCAACACTTGGGAATTCATTTACCACCAATGGAAACTACTACAAGATTATGTCTTCTTTCATATCTTCATTGGTGACCTTCATGTCCTCTTTGGGAACCATTTATTTAGTTTTATATTCTATGTATGGTAATGCATCATAATATTCCTTATTCTCTTCAATTTCATCATGTGTAATGTCTTCCATCTTCATCATCTTGTCTTCTTTAAGAGGTTATTTATTTTTATCATCCTCTTTCCACTTGATGAGTGATATTATTGGCCCATCTTTCAACAACTTTGAGGCCTTATATTTTTCCTTCACCACATTTTTCTTCATACCTACAAACACAAACTTAAAATAAATGTTAGCATACAAAATGAGAGACCATATAGTCTCTTTGAATGTATTTGTCATAGACATCCTCCATCTCTTCTTATTTTCACCCTCATGTGCTCTTATTGGCACTTCCATCTTCTTATTTTTATCCTCAATGAGAACCTTATTTTCTATCTCTCTATATTTTTGCTCACTTGGAAACATCTCTCTTTTCATGCATTTTTGGTATGCTCTCTCTTTCTTCTTATCATTCTTCAAGACACCTTTCTTGTGCCTTATTCTTCTCACAAGTGGCTCTAGTGGCCACTTCACCCTTCTTCTCACATTCTATCTAGTCCATTGGTCTTTTTTTCCTCTATTAGCTTCATCATGAGTTTTATCCTCTCTATACCTTTCCCCAATTCTCTTATTATGTCTTCCACTTCTCTTTCTATATCCATCTTCTCCATTCCTTTTTATTTTCTAGGCCTATCTAGACCTTCCTCTAGCAAGTTTATCAACCTTGACTCTTAGACCTATTTTGAGCCTTTTATTTCTTCTTTGAGTCCTTTATATAGGACCTCTTCTTATCTTACTTGACTCTCTTTTGGATCCTTTACTCTTTTCTCTTCTCTCTTGGAGCTTCAGTTCTCTCTTTAACTTCTCCTTCACTAGCCCTTTCTTGACTAGCTTCTAGTCTTTTCTCATAGGAATTTTTTGATGTATCTCTTCTATTCTCATTTTTAAATTCTTATATACTAACCTCAATGGATCAAACCTAAAACATGCTCTTCTCCCTAAATACCCTACAAGCGTTATCTTATGCATACCACCTGGCACTATCTATTCATCTCAAATCAACAACTTGTAAAGAATTAAAAACAAAATTTTACCCAAACATACCTTGATCTAATACCAAATGATGCAAAGTAATGGGGATAATTCCTCATAAACATCACAATCTGATTCTAAACCCAACTGGTCACAATGACTTGCTAGTTTTGATCTTCAAAATTCCATCTCTAGTTCAATCTTTCAATTCCTTGGGCTCTTAATAGTGTCTTTAAATATGAAATTATTCCTTGTAATACACAATTCATTTATTTATATCTTTAACTTCTTCTCTATGACTCACAACTCATTACCTACCTCATACAAGTCTTCCCCTTCTTTGAGTCCTTCATATGCTTTCACTAAGTAAGATATCTTTAGTCTCAAATGTCAATCTTTGATATAGATAACAAAATTTTAATATTTTTCCATAAATATTATAGGTATATCTTTTTATACCTATTTTAATCCCTTAAAAATCATTAGACTGATCACATCCTTCACCAATCCTTTACACAAGGTTCACAATGTCAAAACAAGGCTAGTAGCCTTCTTTATTCAATTTATATTTCTTTCATCATTAAAATAAATTTTACCAAGGTGTAATCAATTTTAAAGTATTAAGTTATCCCTTTTGATATATGTTCAAATTTTCATGACTTAACTCTTTCCCTAGTTATCACTTCCTTTAGAAACTACCTCTCTTTTAGGCCTATGTAGCCCTCTTTTCTTGACACATCTCTAAAATCCATAACTGATGAGGCCTAAACCAAGTTATTTTATTTATAAATGATGAAAAAATTCAAATTATAAAATTATAGGATTTTTCCACTATTGGATCTCTCAAAATCCTCAAAACCCTAATCTAGGGTTTGTCTAGTCCTACACAGACCCATGGGCTTACAAAATGAGATAACTAGAGTTTCAAAATATTTCAAAAGCTCAAATTTATTTCATGAGGTCTTTTTTTACCTTATATAAATCTTCCAATGGTTTTAGAATTGGTTCAATACCTTAATGGTTTAGAATCAACAAGATTCAATCATATTTACACTCTTTTAGTGACTATGCATGGTTTTCCATAGATTATTCCCATTTAATACCTTTTAAAAAATACCTAGGTAATTCCATAGGATTAATCCACTTTTTAAAATATAAAACTCACTTTAAACCATCTCTATTCACTTTTCAATGATCATTCTCACCCCCTTTATCTACAGACTATGAAACAAGGGCATGGTTGAGTATGATTCTATTAAGTTTAATGACTAGATTTTCCTCCAAAGTGATCTCAAATATTTAAAGGACATTACCTACATTTTATTCTCATTTTTCCTTATCAATCCTTAGCCAAACAACTTTCACTCTTCCTTTCACAATGTGACTTCATTCCCTACATGTAGGGTTTCTTGATGGTAGAACAGGGGTTTCAAAGTATCTACACGGTTAAAACAAGTTGTGAATAATTATTAACTATCCTCAAGGTTTTATATATTCTATCTAGACTCTAAAATCCTCCTTATCACTCAAATTATATTATACCAATAAATAACAACTCAATCTCAAACAAAAACTCTCACTTGTTGACACAGGATAATACAAAGGTTCTAACTTGGAAAATAGGGTATTAAGTACCAGATTGACTGAGAATTAAAAACTATATTATATGTTCATTATTGTGGTATTAATAATCCTATATACTCCTTTTCAATTTTCATACATTACTCAAGAATTTGTAACACTTAATGTCCATTAACAAACCTCATTTGTCAACTCTACCACCAACTAAGCAAATGCACAGGTTCCCCCAAACTAATTTTTTTATCAAAAAACACACCCTCTCAAAAGATTATAATAATAACATAAAGGTTTCTTAAGATCAATTAAATACTTATGTTAATAATCAAACCTTACTCTTATGTCCACCATCTCTAAATACAATTGAGTTCTCTTTTCAAAAGACTGTCAACCTCCAACCAAACTTCTGCTCTATAACAACACATCAAAAACCTATATTTAAGGATATGTATTCTTAAAAGTAATGCATGATAAATCATAATTAAATACAAACTATAAATATAACCTCAAAAACAAAACAAATTCATTATTCATATGATCCACTCTTCAAATTACATGGACAACCCATACATAGGCTTTGACAACTTTTCCTTGAGAAGATTCTTTCATTCCTACATGGATCCATTGTTAACTTTCTTGTATCATCTCTCTCACCTCTCCTACTTTAACCCTTTTCCTACAATGACTTCTCTTTCCATTTTAACATAGGTTTTCTTGGAAGTTACAGCCAACCACCCTAACATAACTAACTCAATGTCTGATCTTGGAATACATGACTAGACCATGACTTCTAATGAGATGTCCTAGGATCATGTGTATTTAAAACACCTTTTGTAAATTTCTGTATACTTTATACATCAACATATTATCATCTAAACACCTTCAACATAAAAATGACCTTCCTAGACCCTTGTCAATATTTGAATTTTCAAATTCCCTATTTTGAATGGAAAACACCTAAAACCTTTTTGACACAACGCTATGATTCCAAATGACCTAAAACACATTTAATTAACATTAATAGGTCCCTTTATTCACATTACATTCAAACTTGACCCACTTTTGACCATTAATGACTAAAACATAAAATTGGCTTCTTTTTGCTTGATGCTCCTACATCAAAAAACTTAAGGAATATTATTAAAAAAGGATCTTTCAAAAATTTGGACATGTAGCAAAAAAATGTATATGTATTCAAATAAATTTTTAAGGATAACTTATAGATTTAAATAGGTACCTAGACTATGAAAGTAAAAGTATGAACCTTAGGGTCTCTAAGTTAAATATATAACAATGTCTTATCCATTCAGATATAAAAATTTTATTGTAAATGAACATCAAAATCAATAGACATTTTAAGGGAAATAATAAAACATAAGATAGGAAAATTAATAATAAAAACACAAAACAAAATCCTAATTCATTTATGTGCAAGGTACGGAACAACTTATCATGATTTTCCAAAATATTTCAAATATTGCACATTATAGGGAACTGGAAGATGAGGACTATCTCTATAAGAAACATAATAGGTTTTTTCACCACATAAGTGATGTATCTTAAGTAGGTCCATCCAAATTTAATTAAAATTTCCATTACTTCCTCTTATCTCCCTTATCATGTCTCATAAGAACACCAAATTCCTAATCTCAAAATCTCTCTACCTAATTTTTTGATTAAAAAAATTGTTTACCTTATCCTGATGGGCCATAATATGGTCAAAAACTACAACTTGTTGGCATCAAAAAAATATTTCATTCAATAATTCAAACCATTCACATATTCTCATGAAAGTGAAAAATGGAATTATACTAGCCTAATTATGAAAATAATTGAAAACTAATTTAAGCATGAAGGAATATTTTAATTGTTAAACAACTAAGGATGTTCGAAAATATTTGAACCCTAAAAAATAATGGTTCTTTAAGTTATTTCTTAAATATTATCAATTTTTATTAAAATTAATTATTAATAAACTATCTTTCGTCATAAGATAAAAAGTGTGCCATGTGATTTATTACTCTAAAATATTATCAACTTAATTTGGAAAACAACTATTAATAAATTATTTATAACATACATCAAAGTTGGTTATTATTATAATCCAAATTGTATTGTATGACTAATTTTTAGCACTATTTTAAGAATGCCACAATAATTAATGTGATGTTGATTTCTTTAACTAATTTAATATATACCTAAGCTTTCAATATAAATTGCTATTGATTAAATGCTTTCAAGATAAAACATTGATAAATAAATGCTTCAAGAACAAGAAAAATGAATAAATTTAAAATAACTCACACATCTAAAATAAATCAAGTAAACAAATCCAAAAGAAAAAACTATAAACTATAAAATAATTATACTAAAGTAGTAAAAGTAGAAACTATATATATAATACATAAATAAATTAAAAATAAAATAAAATAATTAAAGTCATTAGATCAATATAAAATTATAAATTATTTTATTAATAATTCAATTACTTTCGAAGTATATTAAAATAATTCCAAAATATAAACTGATCTGAATATGAACTTACAATTTTAAAGACAATTAGAAAATAATAATTTCTCGTGTGTAAAACTACATGAACATTTTATCAATTAAAAGTAAGGTATAAAAATTATAAGCAAATACGTGACTAAAAATGTATCATATAATCATCCAATGATTAGTCAAAAAAAATAACCATGTAATCATCTTTGATATTAATTAATAAAATTTACATGTATTCTTCAATATTTTACCATAATATAATTTTCTATTAATCTTCCTATAAATAAATTCCTAATTAGGAATAGATTCTCCATAAAATAGTTAAGTATGAAAATAATCAAAGTTATGTAAATCCTGGTATACTTATCCATTCAAAATGAATCTTCTAGTTTAATTTAAATCCTTCAAGTCTTCTTTAAATAAATTATAATTAGTTATAATAGCTTAACAATAAATTAAGTAATTTTATGAATTAATTATAATTTAATATGATATTAAGTCACCTAAAATTTATAAGATTATCAAAAAATTTAAAGTTGCTTTATGACTTAAGTGACTTAAGTTATAAGTTAAAAATAACTTGTGTCAAATTAAAATAATATCAATGATATTATAATATTAAAATTAATTTATTTCATGGGTGAAAGCCCATATTTTAGTGGGTTTTAGTCAAAATTATTAAAGAAAAATTAAATATGATTTCTATTATTACCTTGGTAAACCATTAATATAATATTTTCATAAAAAAATCAAGTATAAATATATTTAAAATAATTAACTTTACCTTATCAAACCCAAATTCAAATTCTCAATATTAAATTTATCAAAAAAAATATTCACATCAAATTATGTAAATAAATTCAATACTACATACTTCCCATCTAAACAATTAAATCCACTAATAATAAAAACATCATAACTTATTATCAAATATTTGAATTACTATGTTTGAAATCAATTCAAAAATCATCAATAGATCCAAAATAAATAATATTGTTTGTTCCTTTTCATCTTTTAAAACCCAATAGTAAATAATATTAAATAAACATAATAATCAAATCAACTTAATACAAAACAAAGTCCATCCAAATTTTTCAAGGATGAACACTCTGTCATCTATTTATTTGTTTGGAATATTATAACCAAAAATATTTCTATTATCAACTATAAAAAGAAACATTGGAAGTCAATCATTAAGCCTAAAACCTTCCTACCACCATTCACCAATAAATTACTAAAAATTGAATTAACATGAGATTAAAATCTATTCACTCTTTATTTAACATCTTGACCTTGAAATAAATTAAAACAAATCCATCCCCTTTTTTCAAGAAATAATATTTTAAACATATTTCACCACCCAATTTTTTTTGGTTAAACAAAACAAATATATTTTTAATTTCACTAGAAAACAAGCATCCAAAAAAATGATATATGCACTTTTTATATGCTAAGAATAAGAAAAATAATTTTATTGAAAACATCTTTCAATTTTATTCTCATAAAATTTTGATAAACACCGAACTTAAGACAATTGTGCATGAAAAACATCCTATACCTTTTTAAGAACCAAATCTTCCACATCAGACAATGTCTATTTCACCTAAAATTTTATATGTTATATAAATAAAAAACATATATTTATCTATCTTAACTTTCCAATATAAATAAATCCAAGTCAATGTAGAAAATGACAAATGCTTAAAATGTTTTGATCACATACAAAAATAATAACAATATAAGGTAAAGATAATAGTATTTACATCAATAAATTTAAATGTAATAACTCATCATCCAAGACCAAAATCTAAACCCTTCTTTCCCATATCCCAAATATTTTATGTAGTGATAAAATCAACCAAAGTGATGCTTTGGTGTGGTTCACAAATTTTTAATGTGTATGGAGTTCTTATGGTCTCAACATACACGATATTTCCATCATTGTATATTCTCCACTTCCACCTTAGTTTTCACCTAGGTGATCATAGGTGGGGTGGAAGAGGATTCAACACATTTTTAACTAGAGGAATGAGAACCTTCTATAATGGATGTAATTTGATAATATGGTGCTTGTATTTGGGATGCATTTTTAATGGGTGGAGTATAAAAATGATAAACATGTCACATAATTGAGATCATATCTTTCCTGTGACCAATTTTTTTTTATTCATATACAACATATTTCATAACTAACAATTCATGTGTAAAATATTAATTTATTTAATTTTTATACTTTCAAATATAATCATGATAAACTAGATCATTTTGGGCAAGGTACGTCTAGAAATGAAGATCAAATTCCCCTTGATTTTTTATATCCATAATGTTCTACGCTTGAGGTTCCCCTACATTAACTATATGTTCATTTATTGAAGCATATCATTGCATTTAGATTCTATTTCACATTCGTAAATGCCTAACACTTTTATAAAATGTCCTTATAATCTATTGATCCTTGAAGGTTCTATCTCTTCTAGCTCCTTGAACACTATGGAGACTTCACATATTTGTGGCCTTATTGACCTCTTCCCCAAGAATTATCTAAATTAGGAATATAATGACCTTGGATATTACTCCACCAAAACATACTGAAACTTCATTAATTCTAACAAATAAATTAGTGAAAGGTCAACTATATTCTTAATCTCTCTAAAAAAAAACTATAAAACAGAACACTAATAAAAAATAAAGTTTGTTTCCTATGAATTGATGGATTACTTGACCATTTCTTTGAAGATTTAATTATACATTATTGCATCTTTATCAAATTTTCTTATCAATAAGGTAAACATCATCCCTATATATATTTACCAATCATTATATTTCTCAAACTTTAATGATACAATTTCAATGGTGTTTTCTTTGAAATTTTCATAATTAAAATAAAGATAGTTACATAGTTTTGAGGAAATATGAATCAACATTTCAAATAAAACTCATTTAGATGAAAATTATATAGATTAATATAAATTTTATTCTTATCAATATTGATATCTTTAAAAAATAGGTAACTAAAAATATTTTTTGACATTACATAACTTTAAAATTTTCCAAAGGCAACACATAAACTGAGAACAAAACCAAGCACCATTTCTAGTTAAATTACCAATAATGAGAGAATTAAAATAGATATTTTATAATTCACATCACATAACCTTAAATGGGTCATCAAAACACATCAATATTTTTTTATGTAGCCATAATATACCATTTCTTACAAAACATGCTACAACCTTTGTTTCATATTTTTCTCATGATAAGAAATACTCTCATATCTTTGTTAACAAAAAATATCTCAAAAGATTTACTTTAATCATATATCAATGCAATAATCATATTACATGAAAAAACAAGAATATAATGTTATTATCAAAATATCCACAAATAATATTTAGGCAATAATTTATTTATAAAAAAGGTAAAATTATGTTATGTTTTTAACAGGTAATATGTATTAAGATATGTGTGGTTGATTTGTGGTTATCATAATCTTAAATTACATCATATAATAATTTATTTAATGTCATATTTTTAGTAAAATTAGTTTAGGTTTTTTCCATAGCATAATAGGATACATATATGAGGTAGTGGTTAGTATTTTATCATCATATTATAGATTCTATACTTATTTTAAGGTTGTAAAGGTTACTCAATCAAAATGGATTAGCCATACACTTTATTACTATACAATTATTTTAATCATATTATGATCTATTGATATGATTCTACTTTAGTGGTATATTAATTTCATTATAATAGCTATCAAAGATTCAATTTGGAAAAAGTATGGTCAAAACCCTAATTTTGAAGAATCACCTATATCTTGCAAACCATTACAAAATTTTATAAAATATTTTATTGAATTTTGAAGATCACTTAAATAAGACACAATAAAAAAATATGGTTTCATGATAATTTTGAGTGAGTTATTATGATTTTATGGGTTTTCTTAAATTCATTCTATAAGCCACAATTTTATGATTTTTTTAATTTTCTTTACATTTTCAAAAAGCTCAAAAAAATATAATGGGGGTTTTTATTTAATTTTTTGTATTTAAGGATAACCTAATTCTTAAACTATTTGGTCAATGTTTAGTCAAATTTGAAATAAAATATTCATTGTCAATCATTTTTATGGTGGGAACACACATTAGGGGTCGACAATAGGTATCCAAAACTCTAGGAAAAACTCCTAACAAAGAGAAGATTGAGTTCTAAATGGGAATCAAAGGATATTTTTATAGGTTTTTATTCAACAAATTAAAAAGTGAATAAACTTGAGTAAAGATTAAAAAACATATTGTAGAAACCAAAATTTAGCACAAATTTATTCAAAATACACATTTTTACATAACTCTACTTATTTGGATTATTGTTGATAAATGAATGGCTCATTGGCATGTTGTGTGTCAAGTATTGTTTCTCTTTCTCTTGTCATATTATTAAAATATTTTCATGTCTTCTCATATTCTATCTAGGGGATCACAAATTTGTTCATTTTTCCTTTTTAATTTGATTTTTTATTATTTCATTAGATTAAGTAATTATAGTTTAATTGATTAGTTTTTTGTTGGATTTTATCTTATTTCCTTCAGTTTGTTTCATTTATTTTTTCTCCTTTCTCCTTATAAGATTTTAAATAATTCTAAAAACTTGTTATATTTTTACCCCACATACATATATTTTTAAACTTGACATCTTAAATTACCCTTATGCTTGACCATTAAATCTTAAGCTTCCTCATGATTAAACTAGTATGATTTCATATTACACTTTGTGATAGGAAAAAAAGGTTGATTAATTATCGATACAATTTTCATCTTCAACATAGCCTTATGTTATGCCATTCCTATGGTTGGGGAAAGCACTATGTTGGTATTTCAATGGTTAACTACATTGGGAACAATTAAGATAAATTTATACGATTTGTTCATGCATTTCAATTCATAGGGAAAGAAATTTTAACTACAAGGGTTACTTGAAAAATACCAAAAATTGGTGAGTTCTCATTAAAAGCATAAGACTATAAAAAAGGAGAAGATGGGTTTGAGGTTCAATTATTTTTAGTATAGATATAACAACAAAATGGATGTACATTACTAGATCAAAAAGATATTTTGGAGGGTCACTTAGTAGTTTTTAGATATATTTAAAAATTAATTCCTCCCAAAATGGATATTAATCATGTCATTCACTAGTACTAGGGTGCCAACCACCCAACATCAAACCTTATAGTTACCCATGTGTCTGGAAGATTAATATTGAGAAGATGGTATAGGAGATAAAATATTTAGGTATTATCTATCCATCATAGTCATAATACTTTATCAATCCTCTCAAGTGGTGATTGGGCATAGTAAGGATGATATGTGGTTTATGTGTCCTAAGTGTAGGGAACTCAATAAGTACATCATCAAACATAAGTTCCCTATTTGTGTAATTGATGATTTTATAGATGATTTACATGAAGTTTTTTATTTTCAAAAACTTGATATTCATTCTAGGTATCATAAAATCATAATTAGAGATCGGGATATTCATAATATATATTTCAAAACCCATGGGGCCATTATGAATTATTTGGTGATGTATTTCACCTTATTAATGCATCATCTACATTTCAAAGTTTTATGAACTTTTTTTTACCATTTATATAGAAAATTTTCTTAGTGTTTTCTAATGACATTTTAATATATATTAAAACATGAGAATAATACTTGCGTCATGTGAATTAGGTTTTGGATATTCTTGAACAACACCATATTTATGCTATGCCTTCCAAATGTGTTTTAGAGTCAAGGATATTTATTATTTATGCCACATTATTTCACATGAAGGAATCAAGGCGTATCCTCACAAGATCAAGGATATGGTTAAATTAGAAGTGCTTAAGACCCTAAAATAACTCTAAGGATTATTAGGGTTGATAAGTTACTATCATAAGTTTTTAATAAATAATGAAAATATAGAAACACCACTCACAATATTATTGAATAAGGATTCCTTTTATTAGAATAAGGTGGCCTCCTATGAATTTGAGAATCATAAAGAGGCCATGTGCACCATGCCAATTCTAACTACTCCATATTTTTATAAAACATTCATTTTAGAATGTGGTGCTTTAAGGTATGGCAAGTGAGTAACTCTCATGTAAGAAGGATGACTCATTTCATTTTAGAGTCACCAACTTAAAGGGAATAATTTTATAAAGCTGATTTATGATAATAAAATGATGCCATACTTCACATAATGAATAATGGTAACCATACTTCATAGGATGACAATTTAAAGTGAATGCATATCATGATAGTCTAAATTAATTATTGGATTAAAGTGTCAATGACCCAACATTAGGCCACATATGTATCAATATATACAAAATAATAAGATTGAAAAGGTACTACATGAGATGTTGGAAGTATGTATTGTCTATCATGGTTAGGGTTCTTAATCTTCTTTAGTTATGACGGTGCATAAGAAGGATGGAACCTAGTGCATGTGTCCTAAATACATAAAAATCAACAAGTACACTATAAAATATAAGTTCCCTATTATTTTTATTGATGATTTTATAGATAGATGAATTATATGGTGATGTTTATTTTCAAAAAACTCAAATTTCATTCTAAGTATCATCAAATCAAAATAATAGATGAGGTTATTCATAAAATAGCTTTCTAGACCTATGAGGTATATTATGAATTTATGTTGATTCCTTTTGGCCTCCCTAATACACCATATACATTTTATAGTTTGATGAAATATTATTTTTTTACCATTTCACGTAAATTTTTATTGGTGTTTTGTGATGAAATTCTAATACGTATCAAAACAATAGAGGAAAAATTACATCTCATGAATCAGTATTTCAATATTCTTGAATAACACTAGCTTTATGCCAACCCTTTCAAATTCTATTTTGGAGTGTGTTTAGAACAAAATGTTTCACATGAAGGCTTTAGGGTGGATCCTTACAATATAAAGGCTATGGTATAATGGAAAGTGCATAAAACAATAAAAAAACCTTCAAGGATTATTTGGGCTCACAGGTTACTATCATCATTTTTTACAAAATTATCATAACATAGTAGGACCACTCACAACCTTATTGAACAAGGAGTTATTCCATTGGAATCATAAAACCACCTATGCATTTGAGAAGTTAAAGTAGGTTATGTGTATCACCCTGGTTCTATTTACTTTATATTTCTCAAAAACATTCATTTTAGAATGTGATGCTTTGGGGTATGACATGAGAGTGATACTCATGCAAGAAGGATGACCCATTGAATTTTAGAGTCACTAACTCATGAGTAATATTTTTATAAATCCTATTTATAATAAATAAATGATGTAAATGCTTCATGTAGTAAAATAATGATGTTCATATGTGATTGTAAAACATTTTAAATTTCAAGACAAATCATGATAGTCTAAAATAATTCTTAAAATAGATGTTGTCATCATAATAACCAAAAAATGGATCATTAAGATGTTTGGATATGACATTGAGATTATATATAATAAATGAAATAAGAATTTTATGTCTAATGCACTATCTAGGAAGCATGAGTCTGTAAATTCAATGTTGTGCACCATGTCCATATTACATGATGGTTGGGAGAATGAAGAAATATCAAAGTGGGATAATGATGTAGATATAAAGGATATTATTAAAAATATCCAATACTTTCCTATCATGTCAAATAAATTATTATGGAAATGTGATGTTCTCCAGTATAAGTAAAAATCAAATAATCAACCTTTAAGCATAAGGTGCTTATATAACTTCATGCTTCTACACTAGGGCCACTCGAGCTTTTGAAAACTTATCATATATTCAAGTAGTATTTAATATGGTAAGGGATAAAGGGGAAACTCCATAAATTTGTGGTAGAATGTATGGTATGTTAACAAAAAAAAGGAGATACAATCATGGCCCTAATTATATTATAGCATCTATCTATTCCTAGCTAGAGGTGGAAGGAAGTTTTAATGGATTTCATCATAGGGATAAAAATATAAATGAAAAAATGTCATCATGTTTTATGACCATTTTTGTGTGTTATGACATCCATTTTTATCAATTTTAATATAATAACATTTATAGATACAGTTCAGAAGCTCCATGGGACCCCAAAGATCATAATAAGTGATCATAATCCCATTTTTACCAATAATGTTTGGATTAATTTATTTTCATGTTTTGGTACCTAGATGGATCTTATTTTGTCTTTTCAACAACTAAGTTAGTTAACAAGTGCTTGGTGGGTTATTTTTGTTAATTTTCTATAAATAAATAAGAGATATAGGTTTAATAGTAAACACTAGTAAAATACTGGTATAAAACTTCTTTCCATACCTCATCCAAAAAAATTGCACTATAAGGGTACCATCCATCATCTCATAATTGAGGGCCCAACAAAATTTTCAAGTAATTAAATAATAACATATTCAACACCAATAATATTTATTCCCTAGTTTTAGAGAGAACTTGGAAATGGCACAGAACTACATAAAGCAACAAGCTAACCAACACCACAATGAAAGACATTTTAAATTCATATATTAGGTTTTTGTATTTATAACTATATAATAAAATTTACTTGAAACATAAAAATAATTTTAATATTATTTCACCTATGTATTATGGCCCTTATCAAGTCTTGTAGAATATTGGCAATGTAACATATAATATGGAGTTACCTCACTAGGAAAAAAAAATGTCTAGTATTCTATGTTTAATGCTTGAATAAGGTCATTGGACAAAGAGTTTAAAATCATATGAATTTACTATAGCTTGATGAGGAAGAGATAATCATTTTGGAAATTAAATGAATAATCCAAACATGCAATAATAGGTTCTATACAAGGGTGATTATAGAGTATCTAATCAAGTGGAATAATATAACTAATAACGATGCAAAATGAGAGGATGAAAAATTCTTGGATAAGCATCTAACGATATTAAACATTGATTAAAAATTTGGTTTGAATGGGAGATCTATGCTATTGCCTTAACCTTTATCATGTATTAGGATATGTGTGGCTGACTTGTGGCTATCATAACCTTTAATTAATTTATATTATCATTTTTATAACTTCATATTATTTTAGGGTTAGCCTATGGTGTTCCCATGTCATTATTTTATCATCATATTATGAATTATATTTTTATTGCATGCTTGCAAAGGTTCCCCCCTTAAAGTGTCTTAGTCATATGCTTCATTATTTTATGTTTGGGATGTATCAATGGTTTGCCAAAATTTTACCATATATAATTGGAAAGCTACCAATTATGTCCCTTTTCATTTTATCGGACCTTTACCCATTTCCCTTTCTTTTTGAATATTTGGGCCTTTTTTTAGAATATTCAAGAGGAAATCAATCTAGACACACTAAAAGGTATTATTTAAGCTCTTAATGACTATTGAAAAATTTTAACTACAAATTTTAGAAAAATAAAGATTACGTAAAGGGTGCACATAGTTACATTTGATTTATCTAAGAGAGTAGGTGAATCCCTTTCTGTCAATTTGATTGGGTATCCCTTTATAATGCATTAGAAATACATTGTATTTGATTTCAGCTTGTGAAATATGTATTTTTAACTCATTGAAGGTTACTTGAGCTATCTAACCCTTTTATTTTTATACATTCCTCTTGTAAGAATTTGTAAGAAATTAGATCAAAAAATAAAGAGAAGAAAAATCAAACATTTATGCCCACGAATTATACAAAGTGATCACATAATCATACTTTCCATCAGATTACACACCTACCTATACATTAAAAAACTTATAAATTGAGTAAATTATAAATTATTTCTCAAGTGCACATTAATTAGTAGTAAAGGTAAAAAATTGACAACTTGTCAATTCTATGCAGTACACATTTGGCATAGCACAAACTATGTCCTAGTGAAAGTTGACAATCAAATTTATATAGAATGGGGGTAGTAATT